>CAUYPO010024553.1:0-56944 GCA_963574435.1 Cheirogaleus major | reverse complement strand
CAATTAATTTCTTTCTATTTTTAGTAGAGACGGGGTCTCGCTCTTGCTCAGGCTGGTTTCAAACTCCTGACCTTGAGCTATCCACCCGCCTCGGCCTCCCAGAGTGCTAGGATTACAGGCGTGAGCCACCGCGCCCGGCCCGGATTTTTATTTCTAATGAAATGTTTTCTTCCTGAATGCACAGAATCGTATTGATTCTATAGAATTCTATTGATTCTATCTGTTCTATTCATTTTCAGATGCTATATTCTCATTTTTCAGATGAGGTATATTAGTGTCAGAAGTCAAGATTGAACTGCTTTTGTCCTTGGGTTCTGGGAGTTCAGGGCTTTCTCAACTTGGATATGCCCAGGAATTCAGCACAAGTTTTGAGGGCTTATACCTCTTACTATTATTTTTCTTACCAATTTTTTTTCTTGCGTTGAAGCAAGTATATGTCCTTATGTCCCTTCTCTGCCCCCACCCCTGTGGTACTTCCTATACATTAAGTCCTACATTTGGCTGTTGTGGGTAACCATCTCTCACTTGCTATGGGTAGGATTTTGCAAGGTTGCAGAGTAAGACCTGTCAGCTGATGCTTGCTCACATGACACCATTAAGAGGGTGGTGTGGCCAATGTCAGAACAACCTTGCAGCTGAAGGCAAGTCACTGCATTTGCTCAGAGCCATATGAATAGGTCTTGTGACCAATTAATTGACTACTACATAATCTCCAGCTAGGGAGGACAGATGGAGTGAGTCATTCCAAGCTGCTCAACCTGTTGAGTGTTTTGTCTTTTGCTAACTGGAGTACAAGCTTAGGAACAAAAGTAGGAAGAGGGATTTGGACTTGCCTGTGTTTATAATGAATTTGCAGACAGCGTATTTTATAATGTGATGGATGCATCTGACTTCCTAAATCATTGGCAGGCTTAATTTACGTAACAAATGAATGTTCCCCACTCCTTTTTTTTTTTTTTAACTTTTGAAAGAGGAAATTAGTAGGCTGCTGCCAAGTAGCTTTTCTCATACTATATAGGGAGTGAAAGGATTGCTTAGAACTGCCGGTCACTGTGGATTATCCCGCAAATAACAAAGGAACTTCAAGATTTGTGTCCAAGTCCATGTTGATGGTCGGGATAAACCGGAAGAACGTCAAACCACTTAGGAGATGTGTGGCGGCACAACGAAGACCACGTACCAGCCAGGGGGCTGGCAAGATTCGGCCAGATGTGTGAGTGAAGCCGTTTCTGGTGCTGGGAGGATTTACAAGACCCTTTTATGCACAAAGATTCGAAAACGTGCAGGGGTAGGAAGGAACACTGATCACAAGGGACTCCACAACAGGTTTGAAACTTTAGTTCTATTTCAAAGTCTCAGATAAATTTTTATTTAACTCACTAAATACCAACGAGATGGAATTATATTGACCTGACAGTTTTTCAAAAGTGCTTCTAAGTAGGAGGAATGGGGTCATTGGGGGGATGTGCAGAGTAAAAAAATCTTTCTTTTATAGAATAAGTGTAAACATGGGTATTTTTTTCTGTGATTCTGCTACCCATCACCTTTCTTCTCCACTTTTCATTACTTCTGCTGAAGCCAACATGTAAGAAATGGTTACATCCTTGTCTTTTGTTAAAGCTTGAACAATACTCTTCACAGTAATTATCAGGAAAAAAAGTTGCAGTCCTGAAGTACCACCAAAGCTAGTGGATGGGGCACAGGACTGGGAGTTCTCATTTCATAGTCTGTATGATGGGTGGCCAGTGGTGCTTTTCTGGTTGAAGCAAGAGAGAGAGCCTAGTCGTCCTCTGGAAAAATCTTTTTCATGAGAAGGATATATTATGATCAACTAATTTTAATAATGTAGCTTGTCTAAAGAGAGTAACAGTGTACTTGCTATTTTCTTTTTGGTTGATTTTTTTTTTTTCATCCACTTTGGAAGAATTCATTAGTTTTATTAGTAGTAGAACTTGAAACACTATTGTAAAGAATTTTATTGCATACAATAAAAGGAAAAACTCTTTGAGAATGTCATTTCATTCCAAAATCTTAGTAGATAGATAGTAAGGACAGCCAAAGATTAAGCACTGATTCTCATGATTAGTGTAAAAGTTTCTAAATTCATCTAAATTTTTTTTCTTACAGAAAATTTCTCAAAATTTACATGTCTCATAAACTATTTATCCCATACATGTGGTTCCTGGTTTTGTTAAAAATGATCAGGATATAGTTTATGTCATGTAAAAATCTTTATCATTTTTTAGTAGAACCTTAACAAAACAAGATAGAGTCTGCCACAGGATAAGAGCCCAGTAGATTGGAGAGTTAGGGAGAAGTGGGGAAGTCATTTTACAAGTGTTGGGTCACGTGCTGTTCACTCAATTAAGGAGATATATTTGTAGAGGAAGAGATAATGATAAAGTATAGTAGAAAAATACATTTGAGTGTTTAGATAAGAATTTCACTTTTATAATGTCTGTTTTTATCTGTTGCTCATCAAGAAAGGGCAGCTGAGTGATAGGAGAGAGTAATGATCCTGATCCCCCACCTCTGCCGCCCAGGAGCCTCCCAGCCCTGGGCCAACAACTTGACTTTTCAGTGTCTCGCTCTCAACTTTTAAGCTATGTAGTTGGCTCAGATTATTTTAAAAATTCTTTCTTCTCCTAAGATTCTGAGATATAGTATTAGAACCTTCTGTATCCCCTATTTTTATTATTCTGTAGCATTCTAGACCCCCAAATAGGTATTTAAGGTGAAGGACAGGGAATGAGTGTCCAAGAAGAAAATAATATGCAGGACCACACCAATATTTTAAAAACTTCTAAACTTTTTGGTATGAACTGCTGCTCCTCACTTTGAATAAACTTGATATTTGATAGAATTGTGATCATTTTTGTTTAAACAACACTTTAAACTCAAAATGTTTTTATACCCATAATCTCTTTTCCTTATTTTCTCTTCCTTTAGATTTACTTCTCTAATGCTGACTTTTTTTTTTTTTTTTTTTAGAATTTTATACAATTATGACATATATTTGTCAATTAATTGGAATTCATCTCTGGTCAGACCAGTTGTCTTGGTAGACCTTATCTTCTCTCTCTTCCTCTTCCTACAATCTTGAAAGCATATTTGTTATTTGCAGTATTGTGCTTGGTTTCCAGAATTTCTTTAGGACTGGGGCCAACTCTAACAAAGGTAAAAGTGAATTATTGACAGGAGCTTGCACTGAAGGATCTGGCTCCAGGGTGCTCACGAGTTATCTGTTTGTCCAAGTCATGTGGCAGTTAGGTAGGGCTTCCAACTCCCTTTTTGCTCTTGGGTATGTTAAATTAGTAGTTTCAGGTCATCCTCTTAGCTGAGCACACTGATAAACAGGGTTTGGTTTTTTTTTCTCCTCATGATTTTACAGTTAAGATGAAGATGAAAAGATGAAGAGTAAGATTCCACAAGTACAATAGAATCATGTTGCATGCCTAATCATGGCCACAGTGTAAAACTGACACAGTTCAGTGCAGAAAGAAACATTTTGATCATCTCATAGTGGTTCGTGTGGCATGAAACATTTCAAGACAGAGTGTCCTCTTTATCTGCATTTCCATTCCCCTTAAACTCTGTAATGACAGATATTGGGGTTCAATTCATTTCACAAAATTCCAGAGTCAACAAAAAACTGTAGTTCGATGAAAGACATCTTAGATGGTTTGTCATTAAAAAAATTCCTTGCTAAAACTCCAAATCTAGTAACTCTGAAATATGATTCTGGGTATATGGTACAGTCTTCAAATAATTGCTTCCAATTTTCTTTCTTAAAATACTGACTATACCAAAGCTGCTAACAACTTTCGGTTTTTTTCAAACTTTCCCAGCAAATTAGATAAGTCCATAGGGTTGTTTATATGAGAAATCTGGGAGTATTTGCTAGGCCTATTTATGAATCGTTTCTCTGATGGCAAGAGAAAACTTGTCATAATCTTGTCTTTAAAATATACTCTTCACACCCTGAAGAGGAAGTGAAACAAAGCACTTCAGAGTCAATTGTGCTTTACAGTTTCATATCTTGAAATTTGAATTCAGAAGAAACTCTCTGTTGTACTGCTTTACAATCACCAGGATGGAAGAAGCAGGCAGATTAGTAAGTGTAGATATCTGTCTTCTTTATATTTATATGAACTAATTCTACTTAAAAAAGAAAATCCTTAAATTGTCTGTGGTGGTTGCTTAACAAGAAAGTACAGAAAACAGGGTGTATTTTCACGAAGTAAACTGCTTTACATGGATAAGCTGACCATGATTTTTTACTACAAGTCTTTATTTATAGCAGTTAGGATTACTGACTAGGAAATACAAAAATAGTCACAGATTTAGAGAGAAAGAGAGATGCTAGGGCAATGGACCAAAGAATTCTGAAGATTCTAGTAAAAGGTCATTAAAAAAAAGTATGACACAGGTTATAGGAATGGGAAGAGTATTTTCCACTGCGTTCTGCACATAGGAACTGAAAACCATTCTACTTTGATAATACTTAATAGTAAATGTAGCTGTTGGACAGGTTGAATGAAGTGGGTAGAGAAAAAAAACACGAAACCCTAGTCAGCTGATGGTCTTGTGCTTTGTGACAGCTTCACCAGGAGGTTGTGAATTGCTGGGTGTGACTCTTTCAGTTGCATTGGGTATTGCTGTCACAAGCTCTTCTGCCCTTCCTGCATTCCTTCCCTTTTTACTGATTTTATGTGCCGTGAGGACTTTTCTTTGACTAGTTAGAAGAGTTTATTTCCACTGGTTGATGTAATTCGAGACTGACTGAGTGAATAAGTGAAGGATTACAGTGGTGATTTAGTATTGCTGCAGTGTCATGTCTGATTTAGGATTCAAAAACATTCATCTTTTCCCTCTGAGGATACATCACGTACTGGGAATAAATCAGAGCAGTCTTAGTATAGGGGATTTTCATAGAAGCTGACAACTGACATGAACATTTGTCTCGGTCATATTTGGGTAAGCATGGATGATGTAACAGGGTAAAGCACTGTTATTAGTCATCATAACTAATTGTGTCCAGAATGACAGTGTTCCAGACAGAAGTCCAGGTGACTCCAGCTCTGGGGTCTGCAGGCCTGTCACTGGGCAGCTTCTGAAGCCGTTTCTCCTCCAGTTCCTGCTCAGCCCTGTGCTGACCTGGAACGCTCACTGCACTGTCCACGATTCCTGGTTCTCCTGTCATGACTCCTGTTGTGAGTCAGGCTCCAGCTTAGCCTTATCCTTTTATTGTTGTAGTAACAAAAGCTGAATAACTGCTGAACAGTGATGTAGCAAGCCCTGGTGGGAATTGGTGAGAGCAATAACTTGTGACCCATCTAAGATTATAATTGAGCTCCCAATCGAAACTCACTGAAGGGAGTCACCAGTCTGTGGGCTGTAAAAACACCAAGGTTCCTGGGAATTCTCTCTCCTTTTATGGGGTCCCAAGGGGATATGTGGGTATCAGGTATGCATACATCCATCAACCTTCCTATCTTGAGGGGTTTAAGAAAGGTTAACAAAAAAAAAAAAAACCCAAAACTACTTTCAGGTCTTTATGTAACAGATGTGAATAAAAATTCTTTTTTCTCATTGTGCCACATCTGTTCACTTTCATGCCTCACCCTGCCCAGAGGCAAAAAAAGAACTTAGTAAAGTTAAGCTATTTTTTTCCACTTACTAATTTTCTTTCTTTTTTTAAAAATTCAGTTCTCACACTTAACATTCTAGACTGTAGAACCAGATATAGTGGAAGGAACTTTGATTTGGGAATCTTCTCTATCTTGATTTCATTATCTGGGGGTCTTCTCTGCCTCGAAGTCACTGTGTCTTTGGGAACGTCACCTCATCTCTCTTTTCCAAAAAAAGTTAAGTGGTATACTGGGGACAGTGGTTCCTAAATGTGTGAAGTGTTTTTAAAAATGTAAGCTCCTGAGCCTCAACTTCAGATTCACTAGTTCCTGGAGATAGAGCCTCTAAAGTTTTGGTGATTAACTCACACACACCCACACATACAGACACACACAGATTTGGGGGTAATTCTAACGATAAGCCAAATCTGAGAACCATTGACTAGGTGGTATCTGTGGTCCCTTCCAGCTCTAACATGCCGATTACCTGTCAGTGACCCATGAGTCCCAAAGTTAGAGAGATGTGAAAAGGTGGCCTGGGTAATCAAGGGAGTCAGAACTATCTCAGTGGTGATATTTTTCCATTCGAGGGAACAAGCCATGTGGGTATTTGAGGAAGTATGTTTTCAGAGGGAACAGCAAGTACAGAGATCTTAAGGCAGGAACATGCCTGGTGTGAATCCTAAAATGAAAAATATTGCCTGAGGGGTGAAGATGATTTCGATTCAGAAGGTAAATGATCCTTCGTGAGAATGTGAATGTGACAGCTGTTAGACCTGTCTAGCAGCTGCACACCATGCCGTGAGAGGGAGGCAGAGGTTGCCTGCCCATTAGGTATTAGATCTCTTCCATCAGCCCTTGCTTGATTGAAAAAACTCCTGTGATTATATTGTTTCTTTGTATGTAAGCATTGTTCTCTCTTTGCAGTAACTGATACCTTAGTGTGAACTATTTTTATGGGAACTTTTTCCTCTGTTGGTAGGGGCAAGACCACATGAGAGGATTAGGTGCACTCTGTAGAGCAGTGTGTGAGGACTGACCTCCCCTTTCCAGCTGGGTGGATAGAACAAGGGCTTGTAACCCTGCTGAAGCAGGGGCAGACTTTTGATGGCTACATCCAAAGCTCAAGCAATGTGTTCTCGGTTCTCATCTTCACTGGGCTTTTCTAGAAAACTATAGCAGACCAAAACGATCTTCAGAGAATCATCCTATCACTATTTTAAAACTAGTGCTTATTCCTAAAAGTTCCTATATTTTAAAAATTCCCTTGAGAATTGAAACTTTTTTAAAAAGTTTTTTTTTTCCTTTTAAATAGACTATTTTTCAGAGCAGTTTTAGGTTTACAGCAAAATTGAGCAGAAAGTATAGAGTTCCCATATACTCCCTGCCCCCACACACTCAGAACCCTACTACCAACATCCCACACCTGAGTGGTACATCTGTTACAATTGAATCTATATCAACACATCATTATCACCCAAATTCCATAGTTTGCATTAAAGTTCACTCTTGGTATTGTACATTTTATAAGTTTTGACGGAATTATACTGACCTGTAGCCTGTTCATACAGGATAGTTTCACTGTGGTAGAAATGGTCCATGCCTTGCCTGTTCATGCCTCCCTCTTCCCTAACTCCCCAAAACCACTCATCTTTTTACTGTCCTCATAGTTTTGCCTTTTTTAGAATGTCATTTGGTTAGAATCATACTGTATATAGCCTTTAGCTTGGCTTCTTTCACTTAGCGATATGCATTCAAGTTTCCTCCATGTCTATTCATGGCTTGATAGTTCATTTCTTTTTAGCACTGAATAATATTTCATTGATTATTTATCTCTTCACCTACTGAAGGACATCTTGGCTGCTTCCAAGTTATTGCAATTATGAATAAAGCTGTTGTAAATATCTGTGTATAGGCTTTTGTGTGGACATATGCTTTCAACTCATTTTGTTACATACCAAGGAATAATATTGCTGATAAGGTAAGAGTATGTTTAATTTTGTAAGAAACTACGAGTCTTCCAAAGTGGCACAAGCAATGAATGAGAATTCCTGTTGCTCCACATCGTCACCAGAATTTGGCATTGTCAGTGTTCCAGACTTTGGCCATTCTAATGGGCATGTAGTGATACCTCATTGTTGTTTAATTTGTATTTCTCTAGCGACATATGATGTGGAGCATGTTTTCATATGCTTATTTGCCATCTATGTCTTCTTTGGTGAGGTATCTGTTAAGGTCTTTTACCCATTTTTTTTAATCAGATTGTTTTCTTATTGTTGAGTTTTAAGTGTCCTTTATTTTAGATAACAGTCCTTTATCAGATACCTCTTTTGTAAATATTTTCTCCCAGTCTGTGGTTTGTCTTCTCATTCACTTGACAGTGTTTTTCTCAGAGCAGAAGTTGTTAATTTAGTGAAGACAAGCTTATCAATAATTTGTTATATATCTTTGGTGTTGTATCTAAAACCTCTTCACCATGTCCAAGGTCATCTAGATTTTCTCCTGTGTTATCTTCTGTGACTTTTATGGTTTTGCATTTTACATTTAGGTTTGTGATCCACTTGGGGTTAATTATTGTGAAGGATGTAAGGTGTGTGTCTAGATTCATTTTTTGCATCTGGGTGTCCTGTTGTTCTAGCACCATTTGTTGAAAAGGTTATCTTTGCTCCATTGTATTACGTGTGCTCCTTTGTCAAATATCAGTTGACTCATACTTATGTGGATCTTTTTCTAGGTTCTCTATTCATTTCTATAGATCAATTTGCCTATTCTTTTGCCAATGCCACACCATTTTGATTCATGTAGCTGTATAGGAAAGGTTGATTAGTATAAGTCCTCTGACTTTGTTATTCCCCCTTAAATAGTATTGGCTAATCTGGGTCTTTTGCCTTTCTATATAAACTTTAGAGTAAGTTTGTCAATATCCACAAAATAACTTACCAAGGTTTTGATTGGGATTGCATTGAGGCTTTAGATCAATTTGACAGTATTGAGTCTTCCTGTTCATGAACATGAAATATTCCATTTATTTAGTTCTTCTTTGATTTTTTTAAATACAAATTTTATAGTTTTCATCATAGATCTTATACTTTTTTTTTTTTAGCAGAACATATGTTGAAGTCACACTGTATGCATAATTCTGTGTTCTGCTTTTCAGTCTTAACATTATATCACCAGCATTTTTATTTTTCAAATGGAGCATATTTTTACTCCTCAGAAGGAAATGCAGAGGAAGGCCCTGGAAGGCAGAGGATGTTACCTTGACTTGTTTGCTACTAATCTTAAGGTGGTAAGTGTGTGTAGTGGAGTTGGAAGAGCACAGAATTTTGAGTCAGGAGACATTGGTTTAAGTCTTGACTTTGCCACTTACTAGTAACAACATTGTTAAAGTCTCCTGACTTCTATGTAGAATAGATTATTTAATTCTGGCTCTCATAGAACACATGTGAAGGTTGACTCAGGTGAATTCTGTACAAGTGTTTGGCAAACTCTAAAATGTTAGACATTTATTTGTGTATGTGCTGTGCAGCTCTGACTACCAGTCTTCCCCTGCCTATATCTAAACACCAGACCTGGAACTGGTGTTTCTAGGCTCTGTGAGAATTATGCATTAAAAAACAAAAGGCAGATATTTATTATGGTATTCATAGAAATCCAGTGTAGAACAGCAATCACAAACTGAAAACTATAAATGGGTTTAATAAATGAGAAGAGGAGTTGTTTTTAGAGAGAAACTTTCTCCTGTCCCTTCAAGGAGGCAGGGAATGAAGAAGGACAGTAAAATGCGGTAAATGAATGCTGAGAAGAAAGCTCAATAAATGTCATTGTCCAAGGCCAAACTACATATTTGAAAACTCAATCTGAATGCCTTGAATTCATTAAGGTGGTTTCCCTGTAGGAGTTCACCCACTGCCTCATGCTTCAGCTACCAAGAAGTCTCTTAAAAGAAACAGTAATTAAGAATGTTTGTCTTAAAATGATAATAGATAATAGGGTGTTCCTGCTGTAGTCCCCATCTTAGTTATTTTTAATTTTTCAAGAGACAGTACAGTCATATGGTTTGACATTCAGAAGGCACAAAGTCATGGTGAGTATTTAGAGTATACTCACTGAGTTTATATTTAATTATCATAACAACACTTACAGAAGGTGAAAGACCTCTACAAGAAAAACTACAAAAACTCTGAGGCAAGAAATCAGAGGATACAAACAAATGTAAAAACATATCATGCTCATGAATTAGTAGAATCAACATTGTTAAAATGTCCATATTTTCCAAGTGATCTACAAATTCAATGCAGTCCCCATCAAATTACCAGTGTCATACTTCACAGATCTAGAAAAAATAATTCTATGCTTCATTTGGAACCAGAAAAGATCCCAAATTGCCAAAGCAATCTTAAGTAAAAAGAACAAATTTGGAGGCATCACATTACCAGACTTTAAATTGTATTATAAGGCTATAGTAACCAAAACAGCATGGTATTGGTACAAAAATAGAGAGATAGACCAATGAAACAGAACAGGGAACCCAGTTATAAAACCATCTACTTGTAACCAACTGATCTTCAACAAAGCAGACAGCAATGCACACTGGGGAAAAGAAGCCCTATTCAATAAATAGTGCTGGGAAAATTAGAGAGCTACATGGAGAAGAATGAAACAGGACCCCTACTTCTCACCACTCACAAAAATTAATTCAATATGGATAAAAGACTTAAATCTAAGGCATCAAACCATAAGAATTCTAGAGGAAAATGTAGGAAAAACTCTTCTAGATATTGGCCTGGGTAAAGAATTTATGACTAAATAGCCCAATGATAATCATGGCAATAACAAAAATTAATAAATGGGATTTGATTAAACTAAAAAGCTTCTGCACAGTTAAGGAAACAATTAGTGGAGCAAATAGACAACCTGCAAAATGAGAGAAAATACTCACAAGCTATACATCCAATAAAGGGTTAATATCCAGGATTTACAAAGAACTCAAACAAATCACCAAGAAAAAGAATTAACATTCCTATTAAAAAGTGAGGAAAGGACATGAACAGAAGTTTCTCAAAAGAAGAAAGACAAATGGCCAATAAACCTCTGACAAAATACTCCATGTCACTAATCATCAGGGAAATGCAAATTAAAACCACAGTGAGATATCACCTTACCTCAGTTAGAATGGCTTAAAAGTCTAAAAACAATAGCTACTGGAGTGGATTTAGAGAGAAAGGAATGGTTACTAGTACAACTCCTATGGAAAACAGTATGGAGATTTCTTAAAGAACTAAAAGTAGACCTACCATTTGATCCAGCAATGCCACTACTAGGTATCTACCCAAAGGAAAAGAAGACTTTTCATCAAAAAGACACCAGCACTCGAGTGTTTATTGCAGCACAATTCACAATTGCAAAGATGTGGAATCAATTCATGAGTGGATTAGTAAAATGTGGTATATGTATACCATGGAGTACTACTCAGCCATAAAAAGATGGATTAATACCTTTTGCAACAATCTGGATGGAACTGGACACCATTCTCCTAAGTGAAGTATCTCAAGAATGGAAAAACAAACACCACATGTGCTCACTGTTAAATTGGAACTAACCAATGAGCATACATGTGCACAGAGGGAAGTAAAACTCAATGGAAATCAACCAAGGGAAGAGGGGAAGAAGGGAGGAGCAAAAACCTACCTAATGGGTACAATGACCACTATTTGGATGATGGGCACACCGGTAGCCGGGATGCCAAACATTATAAAAGTGATCCATGTAACCTAAAACATTTGTACCCTCTTAATTTTTTGAAATTAAAAAGAAATGGGGAAAAAAAACATTTAAGAGGTTTGTACTATAATGCCCATTTTGCAGGTGAGAATGTTGAGGAACAAAGTCACATAGCTAGGAAGAGGCAGAGGTGCCTGGGTCCAGAGCCTACACTCTTTCTCACTGTGCTGTTTTGATGGATGTGTATTACATAGTGCAGAGAAAGACTTTCCCTTTGCTCTGTAAAAAGTGTATAGTGAAGAGTCTTCTGATTCCTTCTATCCAGCAACAGCCCAGGTTTCTATTCCAGAGACAACTAGTATTACCAATTCATTGTTTATCTTTCTAGAGATATTCTACACATACATAATAAAATCAAGAGCACCCCCCACCCAATTTTTTCTTTTTCTAGACATAGGGTAGCATTCTATATACAATGTTTTATACTTCTTTTTTCCAGTTAAAATTATGTCTTGGATGTTATATTACATAATTACATTATTATTATTCAGCCATAAAAAATGATAAACTAATACATTTTGTAACAGCCTGGATGGAACTGGAAACCATCCTTTTAAGTGAAGTTTTGCAAGAATGGAAAAACAAACACATGTACTCACTACTAAATGGAACTAATTGATCAACACCTATGTGTACATATAGAAGTAACATTCATTGGAAATCAAGCAGGTAGGAGTGGGGGAGGAGGGAATGGGCAAAAACCTACCTAATGGGTACAATAAACAATATTTGGGTAATGGGCACACCTACAGCTGGGACTCAAGCATTACGAAAGTGATCCATGTAACCTAAAACATTTGTACTCCCTCAATATTTTGAAATTTTAAAAATTAAATAAATAAAGACCCTGTCTGATCTGATGAGTGCAGTGAATGCCCTTTGTGTTCACAGGAATATTCAAGAGTTTACAATCAAAAAAGTGTTTTTCCCCCTTGAAAACTAAACATTTCTGTTTCTGTTATTGCCTTTTTGTATCCTTGTGGATGCTGCATTCTGCTTATTTACTTAATCATTCTATGCCTACCTAAAAAGTTCTGTTTTTCCTTCCTTGTCCTCGATGGGTTAAAATCTAACATGCACAAAGTACTTGAACTTCTAAGTGACAATATTGTGAAAAAGATGAAAGAACTTGTTAATGCACAGGAAAAGAGGAAGCACAAAGTGTAGTTAACACCATTAGTGCCACAAGGGACTATATCAGACACAGAAAAAGAAACCTATATTTTTGTTACTAACACATGCTGTATTATAACCTCATTTCTACTTATGCTACTTTTTACCTGACAGCCTCTAAGAGCTCTTTGGGAGCCAGTGTGACTTGTCAAATAAATATGTATTTCAGTTTGTGTGCTTATCTTAAGAACTCATTTTAATTACCCAGTAGATATTAACAATGCCTTCCCAGCTGTTACTTTTCTATTATTTCCTATAAATGAGCCTTTTGGCTATTTTTAAAAATGCATCTTTGACCTAGAGATGAGAGTGTTCAAGTAGTTGTGACAATAGGCAGTACAAATTCCCTTCAGTAGGGAAATGAAACAGGCAGCTTTCCTAAACATTACCCCGGTCTATTATTTCCACACATAGACATACATTATATTTAAGATTTTCATGAATTATACTCTTAAAGTGTTAGAGACAAAATTCATGTAGCCTTTGAATCTATATAGGAAAATGCTTATTACTTTAACTAATGCTTGTAGTCACTCAAAGAGAAAAGAATGAAAAAAATTTGCACATTCTTATTGAATAAAACAAATTTTATTATTCTATAATTTCAAATATCTAACAATTTATTTGGGCTAACAATTTGAAAAGCTTTCTATCAATATGTGAATAAATGTTAGTATATGACAAATTATACTGTAATATAGCTATAGGTGTATTAAAAATATGACTTTTTAAAAAATTCAACTGCTTTTAAAAATCTTTTTTTCTTTGAAATCGGAAAACAAATGTGGACTTGCTTAGTTCCTTTCTCCTAAGCCATTTTGTCCTGAGAAAACTCAAAAAGAATTTCAAGAAAACTCTTATTATTTTCCATTAGACTTCTAGTCCCTTCTAAGACTGTATTTCTAAAGCACAGAAGTCCAATAGTTTTTTTTTTTCATTTTGTAGCTAATAGAAATTTATTTTGCAACTCCTTACAGAAACCTGAGAGACAATCAATGAGCACTTTGACAAGAACAATACCACTTTGTTTTGAACAGGTCACCTAGTTCCTAGTAACCTGTTTTCCCAGGACAGTTTACTTAGAAAATCAGACCAATCACCACTGAGTTTTCTTGCTACTCTGGTTACACACAGTATATGAGAAACCCTAAACTTCACAACTACTGGGAGGCTATTTCTCAGAGTACCTATTTCATGCATGAGAATTATTAACGTTATATTTGTCTCATACAAAGAGCAGCAGCTGCTGTGATCATTCTCCATTGAGACGTGCCAGTTAAGTCTGAATCAGCAAATGGAATAAGACGCGTTATCCTTCTTCAGACGCGAGTTGCTATAGGCTATTGTTTGAGAACATGGCCTTTTAAGTCAGACTAATGAGGTTTTGGAACCTGATTCCACCATTTATTGGCTTTATAGCTTTGTATTCTTGGGCATGTTACTTAAATGTCTGAACTTAAATTTCAGCATTTGACAAATGCAAATAACACCAAAATGGATTGTTCTGTTAATTTATTTAGATGTTGCTTTTAAAATCTTTAGCATATAGCCTGGTACATGGCTAATGCTCGGGAGAAGTGAATTATTTTTGTTGCTATTATTATAGTTATCCACTTCAGTTAGAGAAAGAATCTATATATTCATATTTAAACATATCTTTAAGGATTGTGTTTAAATCTGAATCCATAATGGCCATGATGCTATAATTATCTTTTTAAATTTTGAAGCATAGACATTGAAATGAACGGATTTATAGCCAAAATCTATAGCTCTAAAAGATCTTTGAAGTTTTTATTGACTTTAAAAGAAGAAAAGAGGCCAATATTTGAGATTTGGATTTGAGATTAGAGTATCAGGAGTGAGTAAAGCAGAGGTCGGGATTACCTTCTTCAGGTGTATTGATGTCTGTGATTGTTCATTATACGGCCAAAGCTGCCTCCTTATGAACCCACATCGTGTACTTAATCCTCAGTAGAAACTCCATCTCTGACAGTGGGGGAAAAACAGTATGCATGTATTAAGTCCTCTCTCGTTGAGGTTCTTTTTTTTTTCTCTCTCTCTCTCTCTGTCTCTCTCAAAGTTATTTCCAGCTATAATACAAAACTTGTGAATTGGCTGCTTCTTAGTAAATCTTTGTCATTATAGCAATAGGTAATAGGCAGGTAGTTACAAAAGAGGAAGAGGAATTACCACATGCCACTACTGTTCTAAGTGCTTTTCATGTAATGACTCACATAATCCCTGTGACAACCCTATGAGATAGATACTATTGTTACCCCTATTTTATAGAGGAGAGAACACAAGCACAGGGAATTTAAGTAACTTGCCTGAGGTAATGGCTCATAAATGACAAACCCAGGCAGCATGGCTTCAAGGCACTTAAACAGGATGCTTCACTATCACACTGAGCAAGATAAAGATGACAACTAATTTAATATAACATTGATTTTTTAAAATTTTACCTTGTAATGACAGTAAATCTATTCAATAGATGAAATAATTGAAAACAGATAAATTAAATGAACTGGCCAAGATTTTACAGCTCTTCAGATGTGAAAACTGGGTAAGAAACCAGGCTTCCTTTCTACAGTGTCTTTCTTGTTCTATACCAGAGCCCGATAGTCACCAGGTAACGTGGTAATGAATCTGCATCTCAAACTGCTTGGGTAACTATATTTTACCTGGAATTAACAGATTTTCTTTACTTTTATAAATAAATAGAATTTTGAAAGACTAACATTAAAACTCCACCAAAAAGCACATCTTTAAATAATAGATATAGGTATTACGATTGCTTAAGTAATCGTTAAATAAATATATTGAATTTGGATGAAGAATATCAAGATAAAAAAGTTAGAAATATACATTTTAAAATAGCTATTTACAAGGGCAACTCAGAAAAAAAAACATGCCTAATTTGCTCTAGTCTTACAGAAATATAACTATTGTAACTTTAAAATGTGCTATGAGATAGAGGAATATATTCAAGCATGTATTAAGTGTAGAACAAGCTGGTAAAATAATCTGAACTACAGATCATTATTGGTTAATTAAATTCTGTTTTATAGATTTAAAATTGATAAAGCAATGTTACCACAACATATTATTATATAAAAGAAAAAGCAAAGAAAATATTAGTGTGTAGGGTATTATGCAAGGTTTATTAAGAAACATAAATCTAGTTTCTCTGATGGGGCTCAGGTGAGAGGTAGGATAAAAAGTCAGCTCTTCCCTATACACAGCAAAGCATCAACTGTAGCACAATTTAAATGAGTATAATGCTTAACAGGCATTACAAATACTGTCACCAGTCAGCTGTGAGATATGGATCCAGTTACTTAATTTGAGGGGGCTGGTCACAGTTTCTTTATCATTCAGGTTGAAGTGTTGTACAATATTATATCTAAGCTTCTTTCCAGCTCTAATAGCCTATTTTCTACAGAAAACTGGTTGATACAATTGCAGCAATATCAATAAATAGTGAACATTAAGCAGGTCCAGCCATTTGGACAATATTATTTGTGCCATGGTCTGATTTATGAATTATATAGAGAAATAATATCAGTCTACTCAGGATTTTGTTATTTCTTTATATTTTTAGTCAACAAATATTGTTGAAACCCTAAAAGGACACGATCAATCAAACATTGTACCTCTCCTAAAGAAACACACATTCTTACTAGGAGCCAACTTACTGTATTTAAAAATCCCTATTTCTCTGTCTAAATGCTATTATGATACTTTTGTTCTAGAAACAGCAAAGCCATCAGAGTTGAAATCCTAAGTGAGGAATACAAGGATGTCTTGACATTGAGGATAATATTTAAACTGGGTTTTGTAAGCTAAGTAGGAGTTTACTAAGGGAGAAAGAGCACTAAAGATTGAAGGAAGAGCCTTTTATCTAGCGAAGACACTAGATAAAAAATGGCCTGGGTCAGCCTACAGTTCATGGTCAGAGGAAAAAGATAAAGAAAGAAAAAGAGGAGAATAGTGTTCCCTTAGAAAGTGGATTATATATAGTGAATTATGTAACTGAGAAATCGATTATTTTCTCTTGATTAGTGTAGGGGCCTCTGGGGAACATCCACATGGGTTTTAAAGAAACTCTTCAGGAGCAGAACTGATTTTTATCCAAATGTCTCGTCCACACGCGTTTGTTTTACAAGTCAATCTGAGGCTTGCCAATGGCACAATCAAATGGCCAGGCCATTAGTTCTAGCCTATGAGTCCAGGAGATTCAGTCTTCCATGTGCCCCACCAAAATGGCCCTAACAGCCCCAAACCCCATCAGAGACTGGGGGCAAAGTCTAACAGAAGTGTACATAGATAAATTCACACCTAACAGGTACAAGGCACACTATCTGGGTGACGGACACACTTACAACTTTGACTCAAACTGTGTAAAAGTAATTCATGTATCCAAACATTTGTACCCCCATAATAATTCTGAAATAATTTTTTAAAAAGTACACATAGATAATACATCAATGCCAAAAATACATTCAGTAGTGGGGCCATTCAGTGGAGGTTCATAGAGGCCCAAAGGGATTCATTTGTAGTTGAACTTGGACAAGAGTCCTGGCGGTGATTGCGTCAAATCCTAAACCAGAGAACATCATCTGTTTTCCCCTCATCTTGGTGCCAGAGTTTGCAGAGACATCAGTCACTCATGCACCAGAATGTAGAATGCCCAGGAAGAGTCATTCTCCTCCTCCCCACTGAACTCTAGTCTTGGCACAAGGCCTCTTATCACTCCTCGGGATTGAGGGCCATCAGCTTAATCCTTAGTCTTGTTTATTTTCAAAAGCTATGACATCAGGACAAAAGCTAGCAGGGCCCTCAAACCTATTTCCAAGCCCTTTCCATAGGAAAAGGCAGAAAGACCACCTCTGTCAGTTATAGAAGCCACCTGTCAGAATTTGGCCACAAATTTTGTAGCGGAGAAAGCTGGGCCAAGAAGCTGGCCAGGGAGCAGACAGCTTTTCTATCTGATGTTACTGGGCCGGTTGGTTTAAGAAGAGCCTGGGCTTCCCCGAAGTGGGGTAGATCCCAGAAGGCTGTGGCTTGCATCCTGATATCCTGGCAACCACTGCTCTCTGGGCACCCTGAAGAGAGAGGGTTTGTAGTAATGCATCCCATGTAATGCCACTCTCTTTTACTAGCTTTAGCAAGATTACCTCCAGAGGGGATCTAATTAAGTCTCTGTGGTCTCCTCAGGACCATTGGACAAAGCACTCATGAAATACTCTTCATCTTTTTTCCTCTCTTCTGAAGTTTCAACAACTTCCTGCACTACAGAGTGTTTATCAGTTCCAGGGACCTGCTTGCAGCTCCTCAGCTCATGGGAGCCCACTGATCATCTCTGGTTCCCTAAGCAGTACAAAGGAGCTCCTCCCATAGATTTCTCTGAACCTCTTTGTTTTATTTCTAATCTGACTCACTGGTTGAGCCTAGCCAGAGAGGCAGGAGGGACCAAAGGTCCCTCTCTGAACTAAAGAACTTACATAAACAATCTGCTAGCATCCTTCAAGAATTCCCCACAACTTCCATCAGCACTTCCCAAGACCCACTGGTAAAGTGCCCCACAGAACCCTCAAACTCTTGCAAACAATCCACTTATCCCTCCACAGTGCCCTGTGGACTCTGCTAGCACCTCCCAAAGTGCCCCATGGGATTTTCAGACTTTTTGCTCCCCCAGAAGGGCATTATGCATAATTGGCACTATCGTACTCACAGCAGCAATCTGTCAGGAGATCAGGTGAGCTGCAGAGAGCTGAGCTGTCAGATGTCACATTAGCCAATTGAAAACAATGAGTCAAAATGGAAGTAACAGTGAAGCTTTTAATCACTTACTGTGATGATATAAGTAAGAGCATAAAACCAGAGAAAGCAGTAACTCCCCCCTCTTCCATTTTCGCCCATGGAACAGCACCTCAGCCAAGGGGCAGGTGGATCAGCACAGATGTGGAGGTTGTCTCACTATTGAGTGGCCCTGAAACAAAATGCTCCTGTAGCTTTATGCACCCAGGTGCAGGAGGGAAGGGTGAAAAGGAATGACTAGAAGTGGAAAAGTACTGAGTATTGAGTCAGAGTGAGGAAAATGTCCTTCAGGTTCTCCAACAAGGAGACCTCCAAATATAGGCACCTGGGAGAGGAATACAGATATGCATAGGAGCATGGCCAGTCAGAGGGGGCTGGGTCCTGAGTGCAACTCCCTTCAGAGACTGCAGAGCACTGGCTGTGCACCAAGTCTGGTGCAAGGAGAGCAGCTGTCCACCGTGAGACCTGCCACGTAGAGTCTTCTAATTGCCTATGGTCAGGCCTGAAAGAGCACACACAGGTTTTCTTGCCAGCAGCCAGACTCTTCATATGGTTTCCTAAGCAGTTAAATTTTTTATACTATAGGTAATAGAAAACAAAAGGAGGTTTTGAGAGTGGAATATATAATGGGTTGCTTTGATTTTGTTTTACTTAGTTGGAAGAATGGAGCATAGGATGAAGCAGAGAAAAAATTAGGCAAAGAGAGAACTTTGCAATAATCCAAACAAATTCAATACTGAGCCACGACTGTGGCAGGAGGATGAAGAGAAGTATTTAGGGAAAGAATTCAGGGATGTATTTAATAAAAATTGTTAAACAATTGGAAACAATTAGATATGAAAGTGAAGAAATAATTGGCAATAGCAAACATTTTAGCTTAGGAGATAGGGCATTGGGTATCTTTCATGAAGATGGGAAATATAAAAAGAAGTTTACGCTTGGGTGGAGGTGAGTCTAATGATTTCTAATTATTTTGACAGCCAACGAGATACACTGACAGAAGGCCTAGAGTTCACATAAGAGTTGGAACCTGTTAATTGGTCTGGAAATCAGTTGATAGATGTTCACTGGTTTTGCCAATTATCCACATAACTGAGTAAAAAATAAGTGTACATCATTCTATCTCAATAGTTAGAAAAATATGATTTAGAAAAATAGGCTTTATAGCATGAATTTTATGACTAATTGCATAATTCCTCATTTTTGATATGTTCATAATAACTTTAAAGATAGCGGCTATCTGCACATAAAATTGGCTCTAGAGGAAAATTGTGAATCATTCTGATAGCGTGCCTACAAAATAATGAAACGTTTCTTGTTCGGTTGGTGAAAATATAAATAGATAAATAAGCAGACAGAGAGGCAGAAAGACATATGTCTACATATAAATATACTATCTATATGTATATGATGTGTGTGTATACACACATTATATACTACACTCAGTAGATATTCCATGACAATTGTGAGCTGAAAATAAAATCCCAAGCACTCCGCTAACTGAACAGATTTTCCCAAAGGAACCCCAGAAAAAAGCCTTAAAACTGGGTTACCAGCCATGACGGAATGGGAGGAACACAGCACAAATACACATGGGTGTTTTCTCTTCATAAATATTCATGACTCCTCCTATAGCTTATTAAATATGTATATTTAGCCACCCCACTCAGTATAAAATCCTGTTCCCTTTTGTCACTCCCGTGAAACACGTGTTCCTGGCTTCTGGCTGGAGTAATGTTTCCCAGCCTGTCAGAATGGCCACTGCAAGTTAGTGCTCCTTCATGAGAAAAATAAACCTCATAGTTTTTTTTTAAATTAACAATATCATCTCAGACAATTACTAGCAACATAAAATTAATTTGAGAAGAAAACTAAGGGAGGGATGAATTGTTTCAATAATTTGCTTATGTTTTAGATTACTTTATAACTTTATTTTCTAAAATTAGCCAACTCTGAGCAACTAGAGATGAATGACTTACTTGGGTGGGCCCATACTAGGCTTATATACTCTTCCCTAATTCCAAAGCTTTGTTTCTTTGCACAAAAGCATCAAAGTTTTTTTTTTCCTTAACAGTGATAATTTTTTTTAAAAAAATCTTAACAATACCTGTTTTGATTTGTTTAGTTTTCCTCTTTCTCAGTTATTACTTTTTCTGTAAACTATACTTGCCTCTATAAGAGGTTCATGCTGTTTATCTTGTCTACTTTTGAACATATACATACCAGCACTTATTTTATACTTGGTGTTATGAGTTACCTACCTGCGGGAAGAGATCTTGCCTTATTTACTTTGTATTTTCAAAAGTTAGGTCAATAAATATTTGTGAATAAATGAATGGAGGATCAATACATTGAAGATGTACCAGGAGTTTTCGATGTTTGGCTCTAGACTCTCTTCCTTATTTTAAAAGTTGAATTATTTTGGTAAAATAAAATCTATTATTCTCCTCTTGTCTTTGGCAACTTGGTTATGCTTCAGGAGGATGAAATCCAAAAATTATTCCTTAATTCTAAAATTAAGATACAGATGCACGACATACATTATACTATGTCTGAAAGATGATGCCAAATAAAAATAATAAATATTTTGATATGTTTTTCTCCTTTTTAATAAAGGAGACAATGAAAAATATGTCCATTATATTTTTAAGAGTGAATAAAATTGAGATAAAGTAAGAAAAGCAAGGCAATATGTGTTAGACTGTTGCTTCCCATTTCTAAAATGAATTTCATTCCTACATTCCAGGCTTGGAATGTAAAACTGTGACAAACCGAAATTGATTCTGCCTGAACAAAATAAAATGGTATAAGTAGTTCTCCTACCAAAAAACGTTTAAATTCTTCTTTTACCTTCACATTTATTAATGCTTCTATAAAATAGATTTTCAACCTTTAAGTATATTGATGTTTAATTTACCTTAGAAACTTATGTATAAATATTTAAACAACAAGGGAGAGAAAGAGCTCATGAGATTTGGAAGTATGATATTACAGGCTTAGCTTTACCACAAGGAGAAAATGAAAATTTTCTTCCTACAGCATTTCATGGTACTTAACCATAAAATAAAATTGACAGGTTGCCAACACTGTAAAAATCTTATGCAAACATAGGTCATGGTATTCAGCCCCCAGTTACGTCTCTTGGTAGCAATATTTCTGAGCATTCAATTGGTTTAAACTCTGTTTGGGAATATCAGCCTGCATTGGCAGATACTTAAAACAGCCTGACAAGGAAAAACAAAGCTCGGTAAGACTACTCAGAAAGCAACAACTCACAAAGTGCTCATTACTGCACCAAATATGTAGCTATCAATTCCTCACCAGAGGCCCTTACCTGATACAGTTTTGAACAATTTCCTGGGGTGGATGAAGGAAATAAAGGACTCTGAATAATATATTCTTAATCAAAGTTTCCCATGTAATAGTACAATCACCCCATTTATCATTTTGTCTGCCTTTGACCCACTTAGTATAGACTATGTCTTACATTCTCAGGCTACTCTAAGAAACTGATTCTAAGTTAAATCATGATGAATGACTTCTCCCTAGACTTCCCAAGCTTTCCTTTCTTGGATCAATGTCTCATGTACACTTGCTACCAAATAGATTTCAATTAATCCATTGGGAGTCGTGGAGTAGAAAAATTACCAGTTTGAATAAAGAAATGATCAATTAGCCAAAATTTTTAAGTATCTGTTAAATTCTAATCTCTGTGCAATGCAATGCTGAGGGAGAAAAAAGGTTTAGACATCATCCCTGCCCTCCAGAAGCTTATAACCTAACAGAGACGAAGCATAACATAAAAAAAAAAAAGTCAGGTGCTAAACTGTATGATACACAAATTAAGAGTTAAACAAATATGAGAGGAATAATAGTTAACCTATTAGACAAATAATTTTCAGAGCAACGAGACTCCCTATAATTCCATTTCTTTCCATTTCCTACATTTATGCAGCATAATAAGATGTTTACTTTAGAGAACATCTGGTGATTTCACATCCATTTACTGCTATTATTTCTTATATCCAGAAATCTAAGTGCTTTAGAACTTAAAACTTATATTTGTTTAATTCCATTCTGACAGACAGTGGCTCTATAATTTAATTTTTTTCTTTGCAAGTTTTAATCCATACATTTTGAATAAGAGGTAATTTTTATTAGAGTAAGTCATAGCAAAATTGAGAATGGCAAAAGTGTGTGTCAGCTGCTATCTGTAGACAATGCCTATTAACTGATACTAAAAACTAATGAAAAATATCATCTAATCTGACATAGGCCAGAATGGATTCAAACTGGTTGAAGACATATTACACTCATTCTAAAATGTTGAAAAAAAAATTCAGTCCATGAAGAGGAAATGCCTATCTGACCTTATAAATCCTGTTGCTGGAACTTAAAAGGAAGTGTGAATCAAATTTGATTTATACCATAGGTACATACATATAACTCTTCACAGTGATATGTTTGCAAAGGAAGACAATGACATAGCTTCTAATAGGAACACTCTTTCAGCATGACACAGACATAATTACATGATTACAAAAACTCAGGCCCATTACTTCAATTAGGAATTGATATTTAATCAAGAGATTCTGAAATGCCAGGAGATGTTCCTGGGACTGAGTTGAGCATAGGCAAAGAGATGGCTTTTACAAATACATTTAACTAAAGATCCTTTCCATTAAGGCACAAATGTGTGTATATATAGTTGTGTTTATGAATACGTAAATGTGTTTGTAAATTTCTAATCATTCTGAAACCCTACTTATAATAATTTAACAGTGGGATTTAGTTTTAAGCAATGACAGATGTTCAAAGTTTATGGTTCTTTTTAAAAACAGTGTGAAATTACAAAAGAAAATAAATTATTCTGCATTATTATATTTCCATGATAGATTCTCTAACAACATCATGATTTCACTGACCTCACATAATGAAGATAAAGAAAACATTCAAAACAAGTTTAGATATAGATATTGTTATCATCATCATTATTATATTATTTGGGTCCTCTTATGTTGAGAGTTGCTGGAACTTCTACAGTAAATTTTGTTGTTTTCCAAGGGGAAGGAAGAAAGTTTTTTTCAAGACTTTTAAGCACAGGGTATTTTGAGAAGATCACTGTGGCAGAGTACTATATAATATGGTTAGACAATTCAGTTGCAGTGGAGCCAGTGATCTAAAAGTGAAATATACCAAAACACTCCTAGAAAGTTAAAACTTCCCAAGAGCCATAGACAAATTTCTTAGTATCTATATTGATTGAATAAAGTTGTTTTAGAAGGAAACTGAAGATAGAGAGGTATCATTTGCTGACAGGAGACAAGACCAAAGTTGGAACCAGAAGCACTAGTTCAAACTGGAAGAATGGGAATTGTTATGAAGTAGAACGTTCAAGGCTCTCGAGGTCAGATTATTGCTGAGCAAGACTTCAGGGGGTGGGATAAACAGGTAGGCTCTCCAACTTCCTTAAGAATTCCCTGCCCCACCCTAATTAATTTGACATGAGTATATTACTACATTAATCACTTCCTTTTTTTCTTAGTATGGAATGATTATAACCAGAACATCTGTGACCACAGGAGCACAAAATCCTGTTAGCACAAATACTCCATTCTGTTTGGAGAGCAAAATGAATGCAAAACCCCCTGTGAAGCAATAATCCTTCTATTTTAGCTTGTGAAATTCACTCATGGTCAGTCACTACCCTAGTTATCCAGAAGGTGAGGTCATAGAGGAAAAAAAAGGATAATGGTTGGAGGTGGACCCCTTAAAAGAGAAATAAATGCAGGTAGAGGAGATAAATAGGATAGGCGTATTCCGATTATATCCTATGGTGGTGTTGTAAGATCAATAACATGGCAGCAAGTACTCTTTCCGAGAGTAGAGAATCCATGGCAGAAGACATGGGCTTGGTGTCTGCCTACTTTTTAGATCTTTGAATCCTCTCAAAGAGAACTACATCCCTCAGCCACCAGAGGCATATGAGACTCCTGAAGAAACAATAGGACCTCCAACTGAAGAGCGTAGAGTGAAGGTGTCCTGATGGAATGAATTCATGCCTGGAGAGGGAGGACATCAACTCTTTCCATGACTGACCCTTAGGACCAAGCTAAGAAATTATACCTTAAACAGGACCCTCAAGGAATCTCTCCACAGCCTTCAAAGAAGGAGGAGATTTGGGAACTAAGTCAAAGAAGACCTGGAATATGGTAGTTTATCTGTGACTCTCCAGTTTTAGCCCTCATATTCCTGTGTCCCAGGAAAGAGCTTTGTCCCTGGGTAGGGGCATGTCAGTTACATAATTCAATTTTGTGCCCCTTAAGTCCCCTTAACTATGATTTAAGAGGTTTATTTGTGAAATAACTTTGACGGAGGATGTAAAGATATGTTTGTGTTTGTGTGGTGTATATGGATATACACATATGTATGTATGTATCCATATATGGATATACACACACATATCTCTCTCTCTATATATATATATACATATATGAGCTATGAAATGATATGTAGAAAACCATAATAGTTAAATAACTATTACTAGTATTATCCATACAGAAAGAGCTGTCTTATGAGAGAAAACACTACAATAATTTTGTATTTGGGAGTGACAGAAGGTAAGTCTTGCCCTATGCTATAACATAACATTTTAGGGTAAGTCTTGCCCTATGCTATAACATAACATTTTAGGGTTCAGCAGTCAGGGAATAATCCTACTCTTTATGAAGGGAGAAGAATTCAAAGTAGAATGGAAGTGGTGAGGGAAACAGCCAGCCAGCTGAAAGTTGTAAAACTATAGGATGTGACTCCTCTACATGAAAACTCACCTACCTTCAGTAAGGTCAACGGAATCTATCAATGCTTGGTGTGATTTTTGTAATTGCAAAATTAAATAAGGGGCTGAATATGAAACTGAGCCAACCTTGTAGAAGCCAAAATCCAAAAGACAAAGGAGGCCGGGGAAGATAAGCCAACATGTGAAGATTAGAGTGTGAACTTCCTCAGGCCTGTGAACTTGGGTCAACTCAAGCTTGTTTCTGCTTAAAATGGGATCTCTTCAGAGAGGTACCTCCTGATAACCCTATATAAAATAACCACCATTTATTCCAATCAGCCTCTATCCTCTTACACTGATATTATTCTTCACAGCACTTTTCCCACCTGATGTATTATGTGATGGAATTTGAGGGAGTTTAAAATATAATACCCTTTTCTTATCCTCTCTTGTTTAGATTAATTGAGAACTAAAATACAGAAAAGAGACAAATGAATTTCAAAATATCAACCTTATTGCTGATAAAGCCAGTTATGGAATGTGGCTTTTGGGCTTCTACTCAGAGATCTTGCTAACAGTTTATACTCCTACAATCCCTCCAAACAAATATAAATATTGGGGGAGCAAATCTCCATTATAGCGAGAGAGGTCAGGGGAGTCTCACTAGCTCAAGTTCATTCATGGAACTATGAGGCCAGAGGAAAAAGGAAGTTACTACCTCCTGAAACATTATATATTTGATTATTTGTTTCAAATGTAAGCTCCATGTGGGCAGAGAATTTATTATGTTAACTGGTGAATCCTCAGTGTCTAAAACAGGTTTTAGCATTTGTTAGATATTCGGTAAATTATAGTTGCATTAATAAATTAACTAGAAAGATTTAATTTCAGCCAAAGAGCAGTGAGAAACTTAGATGACATCAAGAATGTGCAACTTTGAGTTAATAAGGAAACACTCAGTATACATAGTTGACATGAAGATGTGCCACCCAGATCTTCCTTTGGGGAAAGGAAGGGAATTCCAGTGGCAGGGAATGCTGTCAGCAGAAAGCCTCTAGCCATTGGTTCCTTCAGAGCCTGCCCTAGCTGCAGAGACTTCTGGGATTACACTCATCCTAAGGTGGCTTATATCTAATGAGTGAGCAAAGTGGGACTCTAAGAACAGGGCAATTTTGAGCCAGGGCAGGACTCCTCTGATGGGCAATAATTGCTCTGGAGCATCCAGTAGAGCTGGCTGAGACTTTGTTAGCTTACACCATGGTCTGACATTCCTCTCTGGCCAAGTCTTCTTCCTCTCCCTTCCTTTCATGGTGTTGACGCTTAATAATCATTTCTCACACTTAACTTTGTCTCTGCACCTGCATCTGGAGAAGCCACCCTATGACAAGAGTGATGTCCAGCAGGGAAGGAGACATATAAATATGAAACTTGAGGAGAGATGTTTTGGTACAGAGATAGCAATTTGGGAGTGATCAATGATCACCACAGATGTGGACAGTGAAACTTCAAGAATCCAATATATAAATATATATATCCCAGGGAAAAAGTTGTGAAGGGTGAGAATAGTAGTAAGAGAAAAACACAGAGGGAAGACCATGTGAAGATATAGAGAAAAGACAGCCATCTTCAAACCAAGCAAAGAGATCTCAGAAAAAACCAAACCTGCCAACATTTTGACCTTGGACTTCTACCCCCCAGAATTGTGAGAAAATAAGTTTGTTGATTAAGCCAAAGAGAAAGAGAGGGAGAGACAATAACAGTAAGAAATAGTAAGAGAGAATCTGAGGAAATACCAACATTTAAGAGATGGCAATCAAATCTATAAAGTAGCAGAGTGATCCAGGAAGAGAGGATGGAAAAATATTCACCATATTTGGCAACTTCAATGAGATTGAGGATCCTGGGGGTGGTAGATTTCAATGGCTGAATTGTGAATTGAGTGAATAAGAAGTGGAGACAGTAGCTTAACCTATATACTCAAGAACTTTGGATGAAATAAGAGATGTTTGTTACAATGGGAAGAAATAGGTAACAAGGGGTGTAGAGAGAAGAAAAGTAATAACAAAAGGCAGACATGTCAGAAAGTAGAGACAGCAGCAGAGATTAAAAACAGCAACAGGAAAGCAAGTGACAGTCACTGCCAAAAGTAATATGTAAGAGAAGAGCAGAATACCAGCTGTAAAAATTCAGAAGAAAAAAATCACTTCCATAGAATAGGCATCATCGTTTACAACCGAAGAACCCCTTTAAGAAACATGCACTTTTCTATCCTAGGGAACATGCCTAAGAGACACTTTTTTTTTCGAGGTGGAAAAAAAAGTGCCCAGGAGCTATTGAAACAGGAAATCTTTAAGCTATGAAAACCCTCAATAAGACACTAAGTCTGACAGAAAGGTGATATTTTGTGGAAAGCTCCAAATGCGCTGGAAAAGGCATATCTCCAACCACTGACTTAGAACAAGTGTCTGCTCCTTGGTTTTTTTCTTTTCCTTTCTTTTCTTTTCTTTTCTTTTCTTTTATTTTCTTTTTTTTTTTTTTTTTTTTTGCCCTCCCTTTTTCTTCTTTTCATTTTTTGCGTACAGAATTTGTTTTATTTTTATTTAGTTATATACAGTTAGTTATGAACAGTTTAAAGTTTTGATGTTTGAAGGCCATTTTTACCTACCATTTTAGGCAGATCAAATCATGTGATTAAATACATAAAACTTCAAAAGGACCAGTTTCTTTAGGTGTGGAAATATGAGCCAGGTAAATTTTCGTATACCACCAGATATTGTGATTAACTTTATTATAGGATGAATAGCAGGAAGTAGGGAAAGACATAGTTTAAATTCTTGAGGTGATTTGTGCGTTGTTTTTTTTTTTCAGTTCCCATTGCTATAAAAGAATATGTTTTTCTTCAACAACTGGCTTCTTTTCAAAGATTTGCTTGTATTTTTCCTCTGTTGCCCTAATGCAAGTGAAATAGCTACTGTCTGAGGCAGAATTCAAAACCTTTCCCCTCAACTTTCCAGTCCCTTGGTTATTCAGTCAAATACTAATCTAGCTGTTGCTGTAAAGGGAATCTGCAGATGGAATGGAGGATACTAAACAGCTAACTATGAAATAGGGCAACTAATCTGGGTTATCTAGGTTTGCCCAGAGAAATCATATGAGCCCTTAGGAGCAGAAGAGGAAGACAGAGTCAGTTTGATAAACTGTGTAGAAGAGAAGGCAGCACAAACATGAGGCAGAGGGTATCACTGACCTTTGAAGTGCAAGGACTTAACTCATCCTTGTCAGATTTAAAGATGAAGAGGGCCAGGAGTTCAGGAACGCAGGAAACCTCTACAAGCTGAGAAGGACACCTTGGCAGACAATTAGCAAGGAGATGAGGACCTCAGTCCTATAATCATAAGAAAGTGAATTCTACCAACAACCTGAATAAATTTGGGAGTGGATTCTTCCCTACAGCCTCCAGAAAAGAACATAACTTGGCCAAAACCTCAATTCCAGCCTTGTGAGACCAAGCGAGAAACCAGCTGATCCACAGGATGCTGCACTTCTGACCCACAGAAACTGTAAGATAATAAATGGGTGTTGTATTAAGCTGCTAAATTTGTGATAATTTGTTACAGCAGTGACAGAAAACTAATACAGCTAACAATCAATTATTAATAAATAACATTGGAGTTTTTACTCCCAATTAAATCTTTCCTACCCAATGCAGGTGAAGTCTCAATCCAATAATTCTAGATTTCAGTTCCCAATTTGTCTACATTTTATTGTATATCATGCCCAAAGCACATGACAGCCCAAAATATGTGACCAAGGTAAAGATCTCAATCACTGGAAATTTATTAAATCAAAGTTAGAGGATGTGCCCAGGAAAAAGACAAAGCACAGATGTATCTGTGACTGTTTTTCTGAAGCAGTATTTGGGAACTCAGTTTTTAAAGGGGATAGGGTGTTCAGAAAGAAAAAAGGAGGAAGGTGGTACATAGTGAGACAAATGGTTACATTCTTGTGAGGCCCAGGAAATCTGTATTTTACTTATCATGAGGGTGTTAGGGCAGCAGTCTGAAATGTTGGTCTTGGTGTGCTCTTGGCTGAAGAATGACCACATACACCAAAAGCAAGGTAAGCATGAAAGGAGGTTTATCCAGTAGAGAAAGATAGGATTATACAGGAACAGCAAGATGTAGGTTTACAGAGTAAGAGCAAGATATGTTTGTCATAGAGTAACAAACAGGCCTCTTGTAATACCAAAAAGGGCACGATTATGGTCTAGGGTCTTATTTTATAGCATCTGGATTGGACTCTCCTCAAGGTTCAGATGCAACCATGAAACCACTTTGATGGACAATTGGGAGTTATGTGTCCTGAGTTTTACTGTACATGCAGATCTTCCATGAGCCTGTGTGGGAGCCCATCGGGGGTGGTGGGTGTCTGTGCAAAGCTCAGTGTAGATTTAAGCTAAACACTGATAATTAGCCTTAGGTTGTTCTAGGTCACCTTCTAGACCTTGTTGTACCTCTGCATTCTTTTGTAGTTGGCGTACTAAGTTCTTATTGGCAGATTGGTAAGGCGTTCCCTCCTCCCCCAGGTGTGGCAATTGCTTGGGGCACCCGCCTTTGTCCCCAAGAGGGGCTGGAGGTCCCTGGCTGTTTGTCTACATAACAAGGTGAATGTTAGAAAAGAAAAAGAGAGAGCAGGAAGCTTCAATTACATATATATCCCTGGATAGGTAGAAGAATGTTTGATTGTGTCTCTGTTTTGCACCTGAGAATCAGAACATACTTTAGTTTTAGGAGCTAGACTTAGCCTGCAGACTCAAAGTTACAATGTGCATGTCCTTGCTTATGGGGGCCAGCATGAAATTCCCTCATGAATGATCTGTGGGGTCAGTCCATGTAAATGCCTGAGGTCTTTTACCTTTCCCTGGGGATGTGGCTGATGTATAACGTTAATAACAGCTATTCCCATGAAAGGGTGAGTTATGTGCCACCTCCAGGCTTGACCTTCCCTTTTACATAAAGAGTTGGGGGGTCTTGGAATTTTTATTTTCCTTCACACATTTAAATTGCTAGGTGTTGTCTCTTCCTTCATAACATGAAGGAAATACTATCTGTGCTGTGTGATCATTTATACTACTGGAAGAACAATGATCTATAAATTGAAAACATTATCAAGTGGTAAATTATAACTACCAGTTAAATTCACCCCACCAGAATCTGCATGTGATTAATTATGGGTTTATCAAGTACATCTGGCACCATTTAAAATTTCTCAGAATGTACTAGAATAATTCAACTTAAATAGAACTAAAGCAGGAAGCATAACAAAACTTTAATTTAAGGTTTTAGAACACTTAAAAACACTAAATGTTGTTCTCACCTATTGGCAACAGAGGTGAAAACATTTTACATGAACACACTGGAACAGAATCATTCCAGCTCAGCAATAATATGTGTAATACTTATATTCTGAATACACTGAGATTGTTCTATGGTTTTTAAATTCATTCCTGAATTTTTTTATCTACCGTTACTATTTGTTAATCTTCTGATTCCTGATTCTAAATCTGAGATACAACTAAGCATGGCAGTTTCTATAAAACATATTTCATTAATGTCCTGGTGGTCACTAGGAAAGGAAAACACCTATGTTACTTATTAGATATCTTGAAAGAAAAGAACAAGTGATGTCAGACTCCATCAATTTGGAATTAACTGACTGTCTGCTCAGCCACCCTATTTTTAAATCTAGTTCACTTCAAGTTGATTGGAAAATAATAAACATGATTTAATCTATAAATATTGTCATTCCACATTTTCTTATATTCTTATGTTTTGTTGTAATATATCAATTTGCCTCAGCTACCACCTTTTATTAATTGAAAAGCCATGACCCATTGTTACTGTTCCAGCACACCTAACTCTCTGGCTTTGAGTGAACATTAATCATTCCAGCAAGTGAGCCTAATGACAACACTAAATGCAACTGCAAATCAACTCTATCTTCTTTGAGTTTTCACAAAATATATAAGGTGGTTCCTTCATTTGATGCAACAAGATAGATATCTGATTAAAATAGACATTCCTAATGAGCTTCAGATGAGCTGCCAGTTGAAGCACAGAATATTATTATAAGATATTATATCCTACTTGGATATGATGTGAATTTTTTGAATGAAGAGCAATAAGGGCATAATGAGAGCTGATGATGGCAAGGTTCAAGTGTTATAGTACCTGATTTGTTAAGTGTGTATTAAATAAGAGGATGCTGCCAATACACTGAATCAGAAAGTATTTTTAAAAATCAGTTTGTCCATTGTTGGTTCTTATGTAGGAATTAAAGGGCATTGAGTCAATATGGGTAATGGTTAAAATCTTGAGCTGGGAAGTCAGTAGCATCTAGGTTTGAATCTGTGTTTCACCACTTTTATGAGCTGTATGGTCATGGTCACATTACTCTACCCCTCTGAGGCTCAGTTTTCTTGTATTGAAGTGAGAATAACACCTGCTTTTTCTGGAATATTAAAAGGACTAAATAAAATGTGATATATAATGCATATAGCAACATACACTGTACATAGTGCCTTGGAAATGGTATTTGTCAACACCATCATCATTTTTACTATTATCATGCTGTTGTGAAGAATGAGAATGGTTTTAGGACTTGAATCACCTCTGGAATGCCAGGGAGCAAATCATTAAGCCATGAGGAATATATTTTTTCATTTCTAAAAAATAATAAAACTTCAAAAATAATAAAGCTGCCTGTGTAATTTCAGTGATATAATAATGTAACAGATGCACAATGACTGTTAGTTTCCTTTTTTCTCATGGCTTCTTTCATCAGGGCTCATCACTGATGCCAAAGTAGTGATTGCTGATATATTTTCCCTCCTAGGTAATGTATTTGTATTTTCACAGCAGAAATCTTGGGACCCAATTCTTAAACCAAGCAATGGTGATACTAGAAACTTTTGGTACAATGGCAGATTTTGTGATAGATGTTTTGGGGGTTGTTCTTCTCAGGAATTCCTCCTTGTTGTTTTCAAGGACTTACCTCTAAGTATTTTACACATATTCTCCCCCAAATTTTTACCATTGGTTTCTAGTCTTCGCCACATACCCAGCATCTCCTACTTTGCCAGTCAACTTAAACATTCTAGTGAATGAGCCACTCGGTATCCTAGCTTTCCAGTTGCCTGACCCTTTAATTCCAGTGGCTGTTGACCTCCATTCCACACTAAATGCATTTGGTTCAAATGTTTCTATTCTTTTTCTTCCCAAATGTACTCCTCCTGCTATATTTTCCTTGTCCATTAATGTTGCTATCTTATTGCCTGAGCCAACAACCTTGGAGTCATCTTTAACTCCTTCATTACTATACTTGCCACTTCAAATCAATGACTTAACTTGTCAGGACTTCATAAAAATTAACTTTTAAATCTATCCTCTCTTTTTTTCTCATTTTGCTACTTGGATTCAACTTTATTATTTGTGGGGTTCTTTTGAAATTTTTAAGCTCAACAACATTCAAACTGAACCCATAATCTCGATGTTCAGATTCCAAGATTCATCCTTCACGTAATTAGAAAGCGTAACTTCAAAACTTAAAATTCTTCAGTAAATGCCCATCTCCTTTCGTATACAGTCCAAATATTGCACAGTATAGAGGACTTCTTGCTACATTTCTAGCCCTTCAACCTCCTCTCTCACCGTCTCTCATGAATATGCACCATACTGAACTATTTGTTTATCCTAAATATCATTGTACTTAAAGCATGACATAACAACATACATGGTTTCTCTCTACAGTATTAGCCCTTTATGGCAAGACCTAACTCTGTCTCTCTCTTCTCTGTCTCACTCTCTCTTTCTCAACTTAGTATCCACAGTACCTTGAAACAGTCATAGAACATAAAGAATTTGTAAAGTAAATAAATGAATTATTACACGAATATATGAATGGATGACTGTTAGCAAAATGGTGTGCAGGATTCTATGGTGTATAAAATAATAAAAAAAAAAACAAGGTACCTTGCTCTTTAAGGAGCTTACTATTTTAGGGATTTAGAAGAAATATACACAAATTATTATAAATGATGGAAAGTAATATGTTGCAAAGGTAGGTATAGATAAATTGTCAGAAAACATAAAAGGGATACTACTTACTCTCTTTTCCTGGAGGATGAGAGAACCAAAATAATTTGAGATTGAGATAATATCTGAGCTGAGCCCCCTTGCATGGTAAATAGACTTTGGTTATACTAAAACAAGGGTGGGTTTTTCTAGCACGTCCCTGCTCCACCCACCCTCCCCCACTGGAGGGGTTGTGTTTGACAACAGATAATTGAATTATTGAATTTTTAAATAAGAGAAGTGGAAGGTAAGGCAGATTGGATTCAGATTGTGGATTCCATTAAATGTTATGCTAAGGAATTTTAACACCTTTAGAAAGGCAGTTAAAATAGCTTTATGCCTCATTCTGACAAACATGTCAGTTTCTTTGAAGGAATAAATGAAATGACATGGCAAAAATATATTTACCATTTCACGATAATCGATAGCCTACCATTCTATAATAAACATTTTGTCACTTGAAATTCATCTTTCTGCATGTATCTGACAGATAGGGGCTATTTCAGGTATCTCTTCCGCCACAGACTTTGCAGGGACCTTTCGTCAATTAAATTAGAAAGCTGCCAGAGGATTCTACCAGAGTAAGATTTCTCTAAATTTCCCACACACTTTTATTCCAAATACATTAACATTAACAACACCATCCAGCTTTGTCTGGGACTTAAAAAGTCTAAACAGCTGTGTTAGAAAGCAGAAGGATATTTGCGTTCTTCCTGCCCTAATCCTGCCATTACCTTTCCCCTAACTCGACTCATTCAACTAGCTTCTTAAACAACACTGCCATCTCCCTGACCTAAATATAATTCCTTTTCACCATGTCAGCTACACATGTCTTAGATGAACCTGTAGTGATTAAAATTTAATGTGTATTCTGTCATTTTATTCATGTCTTCTTTCCCTTTAATCAGTCTGTTACATTTTGACGTTGAGTAGGTGAATAAGAAGCAGCTATATTAATATTTCCTAGTTCATCAAGCATTCTAAGTGCAAAACGAATTTTAGCTTGCAAGTCTAAGGAAAAATACAAGGGAAGGTAACTACTGGAAAAGGTGGGAAGAAAGGCTTTTAAACTCATGTTCTGTTACCTCCAAGAAAGTTGGAACTATGTTTCCAGAAAACTCAAAATATGTTAATGATAAGAACTAACCCTAATTAATTTATATATGCAAGAAACTGGCTAAGTTCCTTAAATTTATCATTTCATTTAACACTCTAATTAATTCTACAAGATGAATGCTATTTTACAGACAAGCAACCAAGACTTAATGATTGTCAGGTGATTTTTCCCAAGGATGACTATATTACATATTTATATCTCCCTATCAATGTTAGAGTTAAGTCTCCCAAATAGAAACCAATTTAGAATTTGCCTGGTACCTGCTTCTTATCTTTTTTGCTTTCTATCCTTCAAACTGCTGCAGTTTGAAGCAGTGGCTATAAAATACTGCAGAAGCCTATAAAATACATTACCTGAAAGAGGATAATTTTTCAACAGATATCATGTTGTCTACAAGGGAAAGCTACCAAAATAAAGAGTTTTGCAAACTGTAGTTTTAGCCATTATGTGGAACGATCTCCAAATGCTATCAGTTTGGAAATAAGATTGGTGCTACCATATCCATCTGTTGAATTACATATGAAAACTTTAATGGCAAAACCACATGTGGCATTACTTTTTAAGATATTAACATAAGCAGTAGGCACAGTAAGAAAATAAATCAACAGCAGATCAAATGAGGTCCCATCAACCTTTAATATAACCACGGCAGGCTGAAAGGAGCTGAGAGTCTGCAGGTTCCAATACAGTCTGTAGCTGGGAACTGGCATCTCTTCTTGTCAGCGCTCACTTTCTTCAGCTCTGTTTTCTCTAGATTGCATGTTAGACAGATATATGAGTTTTAGCACAGGAAGGAACTAAACCAATTTCTGAAGTTTACACCATGTGATGGGTTTCTAGATTGTGAGCACCATTCACTACTCAAGATTTGGGTGGTAAGATGCAGTAAAAGCAGTGCTGAAAGGAATTATTATAATAGGTAAGTCTAATGCTGGTTTTTGTTCTGTGATCCAAAGAATGTTCATTAACCTCAATTAGGCATGTGGATAAGTGTTGTAGGATGCAGATCTAGTTGACAAAAAATAAAGATACCTTGGTATTCCTAAGTTATTTGTCTAGAAACAAACAACACATATCCAGATATGAAGTTGAAAGACCTATAAATTAGGCTATAATTCAATAATGTCAAGGGTTTTCCATTATAAAAAGGCATTTTAGTTTCCAATAGTATCTTGTATTTTCTATCTTGCACTCACTTTTAAGTGCAGAGATGCTAAAAATTACAATTACGCTTGAAAAACACAGAGGTAAATCAGAAACAGTTCAAGAAAAAAGACCAATTCAAAGCCTAAGCAAGCTTTCAGGTCACTTTTATTTTTATTTTAAGCTCATTGTTCCTTCTTAGACACACCATCATTCACATAGATTAGCTCTCTGATGACCTTTCAGCATCACCAAATTCAATATCACCAAGAATTCCTTGTGTGAAGTTTATCACTCAATGAAATATTTACATATTAAATTACCTGTGTGATGCATTTAATTAAACACTTGCAGAACAAGTGTCTTATTTTTTTACCTTTTCAGTAACACTGATGGAAGTTATTTAAAAATGTCATTCCCGACAACTATTCTATACTTTACATATATATGTTCAACTTGAAGTGGTCCTAATAATGTGATATATTGACTGTATACATACATGTTCTAAAACTACTCTCGAAACTACCAAAATTAAAGTTAAGAAATTATATAGGGCTCCTTAATACAGTTCTGTCCTGGATAAATTTAATTTTGCCTTTCCTTAAAGAAAAACTTTTTACAAAATTAAATTAATTTATGAAAAATGAGTAAAGCAAGAATATAATTTAATTACATTTATCAATTTTTAACACATACATTGGGTTTATTTTCTTCTAATAAATGTGATCACTATAATAGAAAAGTATATCACCAAATATTCAATTTTATCTTGTATTCTTTAAAATTCACTAAATGTACAAGCTTGTTGAAGTCATAGTCTCTGATGGATATCTAAAAGCAGCTTTTATATTCCAAATCACTGATGAGTAACTCTACAACACCTTGCCTATGGTTTGAAACACTCATCTGTTCACTGAAAACAAACAGAGAAAAGCTGTGAGTGATAATAGATGTTGGAAGATCTGGAGATTACAAAGCCTAAGGTCTGTCTTTGCTGACACAATTTTGAAACTCTGTGCCTCAGTGGCCTTTTTAGAAAGTAGGAATATAGTAATTTTGAAATTAATACTCTGTAAAAACTCAGGCAAAACATCTATAAGTGATTCTTTCTAAAGATATTTCATTTACTAGAGCCAAAAACATTTTGGCGGATTATTTTTATTAAGGCCTCTACCTCCATATATGACTTGATAATTAAATTCTTGAGGTACACGCCTCTGGATTATGTTATACAGGAATTAAGGGAACTCCTTGTGGTCCTTTTAGTAACTTCACACATGGAAATGGTTCATGTTATATCTGGGCTACAAAACTGCATGTTCCTAAACTCTCGATTGCAGTGTCTTTCATCATTGAATCGCAGTGCCTAGTTTCTTAATAAGTTGTTGTTGTTCTTGTTGAATATAGTAATAACCATTTAAGTACCTTTTACATGTCAAGCATCAAAGAAGTTTTCTGTGTGTTTCTTTTACCCACAGGACTCTGCTAATCCTGACAATACATTGCAAAGTATGTATTATTATCCCCACTTTACAGATGTTGCAACCAAACCTCAAAGAGGGTAAGTACGTTTGTTCTCCAACTCACGCAGTTTCTAGGCAGCATGGCACAAACCACCCTCACTCCATACCCTGCTCTTTCCACTGCCTCTTTTTGGGATGATTATAAATGCTACATAATGATACTCCAATGTAGAAGGAACAAAGAGATTTCTTTGGTCGTTCTTATTAAATACATGAAAAAGAAATAGTTGAAATAATCACCAATAAACCCTTAAAGTTCTCCCTCGGTGAATCAAAGCCATCAATTTGTAGTAGGTACGAATCTAGCTAACATCCAAACATTAGTATAGCAGGCTGAACCTACGCCTTCTTGCTCTAATAGACTAGTACAAATCATGCAGGGAAATAATACACTTAAGCGAGGACTAGATCTACAGACATGGGTTGGAGAGAAGAGATGATAGTCTTAGTAAGTTAATTCCTACTCTTCGAAATGTAGCACTACTGCTTTTGAGCCAGAGTTGTGTGTAAAATGGATGCCAGTTCATCTCCTAATCTGATGAGTGTCACTGTCACTCCACAAAAAGCCACACACCACTCACTTCCCACATTTGTTTTCACATAGGCACCCTTTAATTGATAATCTGTCAACAACATCGAACTTACTCTGACAAGATCTTTGAGTTTTATAAGAGCAGTCAGAGATTTGTTTATTTTTCTAAGAAGACCAGCTTCAACTCTGCTGATAATGTGTTTTCTTTTGAAAATGAGCAGATAGGCTGCTGGAATCATCCCAGAATCGACACCGACTGACAGCCCCAGCTTGTTAGGTTCACAATGCCGACATCTAGCAAGTTTAATTTTATGCACATCTTAGGCAAGTAACAAGCAATTGCAGAAAGGGTGGAGATGAGGAGGGAGAGCTATCAGAGAAGGACTTCATAAAAGCCAGGAAAATCTTATCTATTAAGTAAGGATTTGAGCCAAATATTTTCTCCAGCTTTATTAAGGTAAAATCGACAGATAAAAAGTTTTATATATCTAAGGCGTATAACATGGTGCTTTCATTTAAGTATACCTTGTGTAATAATTCCCATGATCAAGGTAGTTAACACATCATACTTCACAGAGTTACCGTGTGTGTGTGTGTAATGAGAACACTTAAAGTCTACCTACTTTCTTAGCAAATTTCAAGTATACAATACAAACAGTCCTGAATTATGATGGTTTGACTTATAGTTTTTCGCCCATTTTATGATGGTGTGAGTGATACACCTTTAGTAGAAACTGTACTTCAGTACAGTATTCAATAAATTACATGAGCTATTCAACACTTTATTACAAAATATGCTTTGTGTTAGAAGATTTTGCCTAACTGTGGCTAATGCAAGTGTTCTAAGCATGTTTAAGGTAGGCTAGGTTAAGCTATGATGTTTGGAAGGTGAGGTGTATTAAATACATTTTCCATTTAAGATATTTTTAACTTGGCTTTATTAGAATGTAATCTATATGTTATTATTAACTATAGTTACCATGCTGTACATTAGACCTCTAGAACTTACTGATCTTATAAGTGAAAGTTTGTACACTTTCACCACCATCTCCTCCACTCACCAGCCCCTGGTGACCACTGTTCCACTCTCTATTTTCTAAGTTCAACTTACTTTAGATTCCACAGATAAGTAATATTATACAATATCGATCTTTCTGTGTATATTTGGCTGGTTTCATTTAGCATACTGTCTTCCAATTTCATCCACATTGTTGCAAATGGCAAGATTTCCTTCCTTTTTCCTTTTCTTTTCTTTTCTTTCTTTCTTTCTTTTTTTGAGACAGAGTCTCACTCTGTTGCCCTGAGTAGAGTGCCATAGCATCCACCTAGCTCACAGCAACTTCAAACTCCTGGGCTCAAGCCATCCTCCTACTTCAGCCTCCCAAGTAGCTGGGACTACAGGTACACACCATGACACCCAGCTGATTTTTATATTTTTAGTAGAGAAGGGGTCTCGCTCTTGCTCAGGCTGGTCTCAAACTCCTGAGCTCAAGCAATCTTCCTGCCTCAGCCTCCCAGAGTGCTAGGATTACAGACATGAGCCACCATGGCTGGCCAAGATTTTCTTCTTTTTTAAGCCCTAATAATATGCCATTGTATACATAGGCCACAATTTATTTATTTATTCATCCATCGATGGACACTTAGGGTGTTTCTACAACCTGGCTATTGTAAATAATGCTGCAATGAGCATGGGAGTGCAAAAATATCTTTGACATATTCATTTCATTTCCTTTGGATATATACCTAGAAGTAGGATTTCTGGGTCATATGGTAGTTCTATTGTCAATTTTTTGAGGAATCTCCACACTACTTTCCATAACAGCTATATAAATTTACATTCCCACCAACAGTATACAAAGGTTTTCCTTTCTTCATACCCTCACCAACATTTGTCATCTCTTGTCTTTCATTCTAATAGATGTAAAGTGATATCCCATTCTGGTTTTGATTTGCATTTTCTTGATGATTAGAGATGTTGAGCACCTTTTCATATATACCTGTTGATCATTTGTATGTCTTCTTTTAGAAAATGTCTACTGAGGTCCTTCGCCCATTTATTAATTGAATTATTTGTTTTCTTCCTTAAAATAATTATTTTTAATTCTTTTTTAGGTAACTTATATATGTCCATTTCTTTGAGGTCAGTTAGAGAAAAATTATTATGTTCCTTTGGTGCTATCATGTTTCCTTGCTTCTTCTTATTTCTATTGGCCTTGTGTTGAGGTCTATACATTTGAGGGATCAGTTAACCTTTTCCAGCTTTTTCAGACAGGCTTCAGTGGGGAAAAACTTTCACCTGCAGGTGGATTTAAGGGTGTCAGTTGGATGGGGTGCAGTGTCTCCCATTTCAGGATAGAGGTGGCAACATAGTTTCCATCCAGCTCTGTCAGCTGAGGTCAGTGTTAGAGAAGACCTTGGCAGCCAATGCTACAGTCATCTACAGTGGCAGAGGAAGATAGACTGCTGTGGTCCACAGTCACAAAGGCTATTGAGGTCTCTTTATTCTCCTTTTCCCCCATAAGGGGGAATTGTAACTAAGGAAATCCTTCTTGACATCAGGTCATGTGCTGGCACTTACATAGTATGGCAGTACCAGGACCAAGGGCATAGGTGGGCTCACAGCAGTGGTGAGGGCACAGGCACTCAGAGAGCAGTTTCCTGGCCTCAGGGAAAGGCAAAAACTATTGCATCACATGGGTCCTGGGGCATGTCTGCACTTGCTATGATGGTGGCACAAGTAACTGAGGCATGGGCATATGCATATCACCCATGGAGCCAGGGTCTGGATCCCTGGGGAATATCACTGTCACTCAGGTCCTAGTGGAGTGGGATGCAGCAGAAGCATGAGCACAAGGATGACAGGGTATAGCAGTGACCTGGGCCTCAGGGTTGGGGAATAGTAGCAGCATACCCCCAGGAATGGTATATCACACCAACACACTTAACTGAAATTTACTTCTGTGTGCACAGCTGTGAAATATTAGCCACCAACACTGAATGGCAAGTATATAAAAGGTCAGATGTCAAACTATCTTTGTCCTGAGACATGACTTATTCATTAGTTCTGACTATAGATACTGCAATTTACCATTACTCAATCTTGCAGGACTCTCTCTCTCTGCTGCTCATTTGACAATCGTAACATTTTTATACAACCTAAGTGATACCAAAATGAATATCCAAGGAAGTACTGAAGGGCATGAGAACTCATACAGTGATGCTGTAAAATCTGAGGGTGTGTGTGAATGTGTTTCCAAAGCAGAGGAGTGATCCCGCCAACCTCTGCTATAGCTTAGTAATGCTAAGAATTTATGTAGGCTATTTTATGTGTATAAACTTTTGGCATTTTTAGGCAACACTTGTAGGACTCTCTCCTTTTCCAGTGACTAATGATTCCCATAATTCTTCAACTTCACCCTCTCCATCCCTCCACCTCATCCCACTATTAAAGCTGAGTTACTCTGAGCCAGCCAGTTGTTCTTTTTGCACTGAGTTTTCTTTTCTGAAAAGTATAACTATATTATTAAAAGAAAATAACAATTTTTAATTGGTTTTTAAAAATTGTTTTGTCCTTTTTCCACAACTTTCCCCTTTATCCTAAGTGTGGGAAAAAAAAGAGGGAAATGATGATATCTGAGGTGAATCTCCTCTAAGCCCAAACTTGGACTCAAAATCCAGCTGTTTGTGGAACTGCTAGGACAGCGTCCTGAATTTCCTTTAGAGACGTCTATTTACAGTAGAGAAATTGATTGTGTTTGCATTTTGAATGAAGAAAAATGGATGAATTGCATGCAAAAGAACTGGAAGGGGAGAGAATAAGAATAAAAGATTCCAGACCCTGCCTCTATACTAACATAGGAAATATTTTCTAAGACCCAATAAAGTAAGAATCTCAGGTCGAGACTAATGGATCTGTTTCCTATGGGATTCTGTGGAGGTTGAAAGGAAAATAACCACATTTTGGAGGGAAAGAGCATCCTGGGAAGGCTGCCACCAATACATGGCCATGGCAACGGCTGGGTGGACGTGTCGATGGTGTGCCAGTGGAGGCTTGCAGGCAGAGCACCAGAATCAGAGACTAATTTATCATAAGCAACAGGCCTATGATGACTAATAGAAATATTGGGATGGGGTATACTGCAGGGAGCTACAGAATCCGAAAGAGTATGGAGGGACCTGATTCAGGGAAGTTGGTGCTGACACTTCATCTAAACTGCTATTATTCTAGAAAAAAGTAAAAATTCTTTTTAGCATTTAAAAGTCTTTTAATATCATTTTAGCACACTACCTGTTGGTCTCAATTATACTCATTATTATTTTTAAACCCATCATACTTTGCCCCAAACAAGTTACACATTAATAAATCCCTTAATCAAGATTTTTTCAATGCCAACTTGATTTACAATGAAGATCAATATAGAAAATACTACCCCCGGCACCTGAGTTTTGAAAGTAGTTCTCCACAATGATTTAATACCGCAACTGTGGAGAGCAAGTTTATTCTGCCTCCATGTCCCATTTTGCTTGTGGCCAAGATAAGGCACAGAGGAATTATGTGATTAGCTCAAAGTCACAGAGCCAATCAGTGTCAGGGCTGAGATGGCCTATGTTTAGCCCATAGGGCTCTACTCTCTGCCATTCTCATTATTTACTGCCGTTTTCATCCCCCGGCTAGCCGTCCTAAGTAGCTCCGCTGTTCCACACCAAAATGACTAAGGTCTTGGTCAACAAGCAGCTGGTGCTGCTGTAGATATTGCTCTGTGAACCTGTTCTCTTTAACACTCCAGGGAGAAAGAGTAAGTTTTCATTATTATTGATTTGCTCCTTTGCTGGATGATGTGTTGTCAAGAGAAGAGAAAGGCAGGACCAGGAGTAAGGACTCAATCATTTTAATCCCAGCTCTGCATGTGGCCTTGGGCAAGGGCCTTCATCTTACAAAACTTTAGATGTAAAAGGAAACTCAAAATGCCCATTTAGCAGCGTCTTGAACAAACAGGTTTTTTATATTAAATTAGAAGAAATTTATCAAGGTTATATGATTTCTAATTATCAATTTTGTTATTAGGATTATGATGCTTTAATATTATATTAGCTTGAAAACAATGATTTGAATTTTTCAAAGAATTTTAAGTTACTAAAGCAACAACTGCCTATGGATTTTCCTAATCCTACTCTTCTTTTTCTTAAGAAATCCATCATCCCTAAAAGTCCCCCAAAATGGCATTTGCTTCAGTTTTGAGTTTTGCTATTAATATACCAAAAGAGAATATAAAACAACTTTCAGAACTAGACAAAGATTTATTATCAGAAAAAGAGAGGTTTTAGTTTGGGTATTTTCATTTTCACATGTGAGTCAAAGTGCTTTTCTGCTTTCTAAATCAGAAGTGCTAATAAAAGATGTAAAATCCTTGCCTTTATGACTGTGACAGCACTTTAACAAAACATTCCTTGATACTTGCTGAGGAGAAAATTTTTATCTTCAAGTCTCTAAATTTGGTTTTAGATCCCTCTGATTATTTGCAGATGTGGTTTTGTGTTCATTTATTTTTTATAATTCGTGAAAAATGTATAGAAACGTAAAACCCCTACATTCAATTCTTACATCTAAATGGACTCCTTTACTGCCTGTTCAGTCTGTGAAAATCTGCTCCTGGGGCCAGGCACCTGCAGTGAATACTCACAATGCTGCAGTTTGCAAGATCAACATGAAATGGGCCCTGTGCAGTGTTCTATTGCAAAACAAGCCTTGACCAGGCTGATTTAAGAAAAAAAAAAAAAAATAGTGAGCATTTTCAGGTACAGTAATATCAGGACAGCAAGAAAAGGGAGCCTCCTCCTACCAAAGGAGAATTCTTGAAAGATAACTGTATCTCAAGAGTGAAATCTACTCCTAATGTTTAGTTTAGATTTTCCTTCTGCCAAGAATACAAGTGATTGTCTCTTTCTGACTCCCTCAATGCCATTTTCCTGTTTCTTTCTTCTTTTTTCTGTATTTTTTATGAATAAGATAACAGAAGTCAGATAAAGAAAAAGGCCTGTTACCCCTACCCCCTCTTCCCAATGTCTATTTGTCCAGTTGCAATATCCATGATTTACTCACTTCAGTGAGTGAATTTATAGCTACAGCAAATGTATTTTCCTTCTTGTGCTCATGTGGAGCAACCGCTATCAAATGAGCACAGTGCCATCAACAAGACAGATAAGTACCTTCCATTTCCCAATTACATGTGAGTAGGCAGAAAGCAGAGGGCCAGCAGACTGAATGACAATCCTAAAGGACGATTTAGAGTCGGGTCACATTGCAGAGGGCTCTGGAGTCATTTGTAATTGGACTTGCTACCAGGTAGCCATAATGGTTTTTCATTTTCCATCAGATATTTCAGGCCAGATTGCAAAAGAAGTGATGACTTTTAGTGGCATATTTATACCTGGCAGAGTCTAACATAAATGTTGGTATAGTAAGCACTCAGATGGTGTTTTAATCAAATCAGTAAAACTTTTCTTTTTTCCAACCTTACAACTCAAACGATTTTCTCATCCTGCCCATTACCATCCTCAATATATAAATAGATTTCAAAATTTTAGAAGCAAGCTTCTTAGAAATGAGTGACTTCTTAAATTATGGTCTATGCCAAATTATTTAAGGCACCAGTTAGAATAAATTGACATCAAATATAGTAAAATCAAACTAGGTAAGATATATAACCATCCATTTAGTTAAGATATATATGTGTATATTTATATATGTGCATATCCCTACACACTTATCATGTATACATTATACAGTATATACTTATATAGTATATACAGCATATATTCATTATATATACACATATATTTACATATCCTTCCCCATATGCATAGTCATATTCTTCTTTCTTTACAACAAAAGCAAGCAACACCTATATAACACTTTGCCATTCTACACAAAGTTTATGTCCCTTGCTTCACTTTCTCAATTTTTGCATTGAGAGGGGTCCAATTCATTATCTTATCTTTATCTGTGATGTTAACAATCCATAGCCACAGCACATATGTGGTCTGTTTTATTCCACCATGTCTATTCCTGGGACACTATTTTCTTTTTATTATAAAAGGCCAGTTTTTCTTCTCATCTGTTTTTCTGCCCAAGAGAGATTGGAGCTTTTCACAAAAACTCCAGGCCCACCAAATTATCTATTTACAATTGGGGAAAGGCTATGTAGGAGGTTGTTGGAACTTTTAAATACAAAGGAATTTTGAGTTTTTGAAAGTTCTCAGGGTGCAATAACATTTTTTACTTTTTCAGAGAAAAATGTATATGATATTAACATCTAATATTTTCATTTCTATTACCAGTCATGAAAATGTCTTTCATATGCACAGAGTCATAAAGACTTTGCTTTCGGGACTTCAACACTCTTGGTTGATGATGGTTTTATGCGAACTAGGCAGTTGTATTCTCTGTAGAATTATCTATTAGGAAGGAAACGGGCATGGCAGGCTACAGATAATCCAGATTTCATGTGATCACTATATAAGTTGGATATATCCAGAAAGCACAGTTGGCAGTAAGATGGTCCCTCACTCACACTCAGATTCTGGAAAGCCATTGAGAATGTGTCTTTTATTTGAATGGACCCTAGACAATGAGCAGTTCAGGGGAAACTGAAGTTATGAGTGTCCCTTCTGGACAAATTACACAGAGTCAAAAGAAAAGATGATTTTCACAAGGAGTTCCCAAACAAATGTTGCAGAGTAACCAGAACTTGCTAACATGTATAATAGCTGAGATAATTTGATTTGCTTCAGAAAATAAGAAGAATTCAGGAATACAAAGCAGTTTATGGCTCCCATAATTTCTTTTCAATTTTATGCAACAACTTCATGTCCTAAATCTTACCTCAGAAACCAGATACATCTGTGTTGCTGTTGCTAGCAGTTCTGGAGCTAAATCTCCAACCTAGAGGGAAATGTAGCAAAATTGGCTAAGAGCATGAGTTTTGGAACAATATGTGGATTTGAATATCAACTTTGTAGTTTCTTAGCTATGTGATTTTAGTCAATTCTTTTTTAGCCTGTAAAGAACATAGCAATGTATGGAACATAACAAACCCTCAATAAAAGTAGCTCTTACAATAATATTTCAATGGATCTGTTTTAAATATCTCCTAGTTCAGATATAACTGCAACACTAAGAAAATGCAAATTACAACAGTGAACTTTTAAGATGTGGATAAAAATTGTCTGATCTTATGGGGAAATGAATTTTACCAAGATCCTTTGTTTCCTTCCATTAGTAGGAATTACAAACTTTATATAAAGGAAAACACCTTTTTGTTAATTATTCTCATTTTTTTCCTTCTTCATCACTGCCTTCTACTGAATACTGACCAAGACCAGAAACTAGTGTAAGCACTACTAAATATTATTTTCTTTAATTCTCACAAAAAGCTAATCAAGCAGGTAATTTTATTCATTTTACATATGAGAAAACTGAAGTTTATAAAAGTTATCTAACTCAGAAACTCACAATTACTAAGAAAGAGAAAAGATTTGAAACCAAGTGTTTCTCACTCCAAAGACCAAAATCTTAGCTACATAATATATTTTATCCTGTGGCATGTTCATATCATGGGAGAGTAGAAAGTAACTTAGTAAAGATAACTTTCGATCTTTTTTTGCCTAAAGGATGATGCCTCTGCCTAGTCTTTCTTCATTTTAAGGGTTTTACTATGGATAATCCAGGATTTCTTCAAACACTTTTGTATGGAATACATTTATTATGAGAAAAAAAATACAAGATCAGTATGCTTTCGCCCAGCATAGCTGTCTTTTCTTTCAGTAATTGGACAATGATAACCGGCCAGCCATCTATTCATAAGTAACAATGTTCTAAAACACTGGCATCTTGTGGTAACCTAAAGCTACAACAGCTCTAAAAGCAAGCATCAATCTGGGAAGTCGCCTGTTTTTATTTTTGTTTTCTCTTCATCTGGATAAGTCACAGCGGGAAACAGAGGCGCTGTCTAGCTTCATTATGTCAAGACTGATGAGACTGAAAACCTCACGACTTGTTCTTGAGTTCCAAATTATCATTAGTTGAGGAAGGGTAATGTGGCAGGAGGAAAATACCTCCTCCTCTTTGTGCCAGTTTTCACTGCAACATCAAGTGTAAGGCAAACAATTCTAATTAGGTTCTTTGTCATTTGTATACCAGTAATTCTTTTTTATAGGTAACAGAAATGCTGTGCTTTCAGAATCAGGTAGCTTTCCTTTCCGTCAGAGACAGGCAATCTATACTATCTTATTGATTTACTCAACCAATTAATCCATTGATTCTTTTCCCATCTATAAAAACAACAGCAATAAAAACAGAAAACATGTCTAATGAAAAAAGATGATGGAAATTAAAAATCAGCTATGAATAAAAATCATTAATAAAAATATAACTATGGATATTTGCATTTTCTCGGTGGCTTTGCTGCCACATTTTCCAACAGCATGTTTCACAGTACGTTGTTGAAGCATATCAAAATTCATGGAAATGATATAAGAAACTTCTCAGTAAGACATGAAACTACAGAAGAAATAAGAGCATTTTTATTTTGTGTACATTTGGCTTCTAGTTCAACGGTTTATGATTTTCTTTTCAAATTCAGTTGACACACTACTATATCCCAGGCTGAAAGATCTGAACTACCACCACTCTTGAATTGAGAAGCCAAGACATTTGAAACTTTTACTGGATTTATGACCTAGAAAAGCAAAAATAGAGTTGTATGAGGAAATGAATAGAACTATAAAGCAGATTCTAATCTATCTTGGAGGGAAAAGGAATGAACCAAAAAAGTCAGAAGATTCTAGAAGTTAAACATTTATCCTGGACAATGGTGACTGACCAAGTGGGTTAAGTGAATGAAATGTCAGTTCACCTCTGGCTGACCAGCTATAATATACATTTTACAGTATTAGTCAAGAAAAATGAGGGTGAACCAAAAATTTTAAGAAGACTTTATTTAAATTTCATTCTCAGCTACACATGTAAATTATAAGACAAAGATCACATTAAAAGAGAAAAATATGTCTTTTATTCTAGGAAGCTGAACCATCTTAATGATCCTTAATTACTAAATATCACATTAAACAGTCTAAAATTTTTAATCTGACATAACCCTGGAGGCATTATATGTCAATTCTGTAGTGATTATGAATCTTGTATAGGAAACTCTTGGAAACTCTCCATTATATAAAATATCAAAAGCTAGATAGAATTTTAATTGTCCAATCACAGATATTCCACTGAATTATTATTTCAAAATTATTAGATATTAGGAAATAACTAGCTTTCATAGAATGTAAGTGGTAGAAACCAATACCCACCATTTAGAAGGCTAGTTTCTCAGCGACACATGTAAATTCTAAGACAATCTGTTTTTCAGCTACTCATGTAAATTATAAGGCAACGATTGCATTAGAAGAGAAAAAATATGTCTCTTATTCTAGGAAGCTGAACTATCTTAATGATCCTTAATTACCTTAATGTGATTATCTTACCACTGTAAACAGTGATAAGAAACAATTCATACCTGATCTAAAGGAGTACCAAAGGAATTGTCCAATAGGAGAAATGCTATAGAGGGAGGATCTTTTGATATTGGTAACTAATTGGATTTATGGGCAGGTGGAGAAGTGTAGAATGACTCCTACAGTTCCAATTTAGGTAACTGAATAGATAGCAATAATATTTTCCGAGTTAGTTCATACAAATAGAAACAGATTGGGGACCAAACATAATAATTCATTTTGGAACATGTGGTCTTTGATCCACCTGTGCAACAAGTGTGAGCATGTGGAATGGGTATCTGTATTCATATATCCAGAGCTCAGAAGGACAGTCTATGCTGAAGCCACGGACCTAAAGTCATTGGCATACAGGCAATATTTACATCGTAGAAGTGGATAAAATTGACCAGGGAGAGAAGGAAACAGCCTACAGACAAAACAACAACAACATCAAAACCTGCAGAACAGCAACATGTAAGAAATCACCATTAAAGGAAACTAAAAAGAAAGATGAGCCGAAGGAGGCAGAAAAGTAATCATGAGTGGGACAGAAAGATAACCAGAGAGAGCAATAACTCAGAAGGCAAAGAGGAAAAATTTTGCATATAATTTAATAGTTGTCTTAGTCTTCTAGGGCTGTTATAACAAAATACCATAGACTGGGTGGCTTAAGCAACAGAAATTTATACTCTTAAGAGTTTTGGAGGCTGGAAGTTCAAGATCCACTAGACTTTGTGCCTTGTCTTGTTATGCCTTATGTCTTTTTGCTCTGTACCTTTTGGGGTCATCTTTATTCTCCACATGATAAAATCCTACTCCTCTTTGAAAACCTCCCTCAAATGTTGCCTTTTTCAAAAGACTTCCCTTCTCTTTCCTAGAAAAAGAAATGCTTCCATCTTCTACTCAACATTAGCAATTTTTCCTATGTCACAAAGCACCTACTAAATCTTATAATTACCCCACTAGAATGTGGATGCATCTAAGACCATCTAAATCTTATTTGTCTTTTCTAAATTAGTCCTCTAGTATTGTTCCATATCCCTACCAGATGTTTGTCAAATGTAAGGCAGTGAATAAGTGAACGGATAAAAATAATAAGTAAATTAATAAGCATCTCCACTTTCTACAATGAGTTATTTATCTAATATAGATATTATCAGAGCAAACGCTCTTTCCAAATTTTCATATAACAGTGTTCAACTACTCTAAATAGTCACAACTTAACAATTACCTACAGTGCAAACACAAAGCAAACAAATGAAAAAGAAACACTATGGTAGAGATGGTATAAAAATTCAGATATTATAAACAAAAAAACATAGTCTGAACGTTAGCAAAATGTATGCATTAAGGGAGAAGTAAGTCAAATTGCATGCAGAAAAACATAACAGGTCCAAATTATATTATTTTATAACCTGCTTGTTATACTTTTAGTTTGTTTTGTTCTGTTATCCTGACAGTGAGCACTGAATTTGATGTATTTTAGATGCAAAGAATTTGTCTGTGTGCACAATACAATTGGTGTCCTTGAGTTTTTAGGTATAGAAGCTCAATAACAGTCCATCAACATCCAGTTTAGCAGAAGCCAATATTTGTCTACCTATTTTAAAACAGTTATTATATAAAGTTTCAAATATTTATACAATACTCTAGCAATGACATTAATTTCTCCTTCCAGAAATGGACAATATTAGTGTTTCCATATTGCTGAGGCAATAACTAGAAGATTTAGCAATAAAGGAGATATCCAAGGTGGAGTTCCAAGAAGCTTGTCTCACTCAGTCTCTGAATTGGGACTCGGGGGACTCCATTTTTCTAGTTCCCAAGTCACTACCTGTCAGTAAATGTTCTTGGAGATACATTAACTCTCTCCAGGCACAAGGGCACAGTTACTTTTCATATAAGCTGATTTCCAATCCAGTCCATTAGCTCTTATAATATTGCCTCAGAACAACTGAGACAAGACTAAAATCATTAGTCATTTTCTCCAATAACCCTCTCTGCTTCTTTGATTAAATCATTTTAATGACAGAGCATTGGAGCTCGACCTATAAAATATGTTTAAAAATGTATATATTACTAAAGAATATCAGGACTTCTCCACTGTCATTTTTTGCACAGGTTTTGTTCAAGTCATTCTAAACTTTAAGTAAAATGCTATGTATTAGTGTCTTGTTTTTCCCAAAGCTGAGCAAATTTGTCAATAGTGATTCTCCTCACAGCTGCCAGATTAATGCTTTAAAAACATAAATCAGACCATTCACTCTCCTGTTCAAAACACTCACACCATATTGAATTTACTATACTCCACATGGTCTAGAAGGCACTACATGCTCCTCTTCCCCGTCTTCCTCTCCTGCTACTGCTCCTACCAATTTGTGCCTACCTTCCTATGCTCCATGCTCATTGCAGCAGTTCTTCTATGATGTCACACTTATTCTTACTTACGGTTTTTGAATTTGCCATCTCCACTGCCTAGGACATTTTATATGTCAAACTTTTGCAATGCTCTTTACTTCATTTAATCCATGTCTTTGATAAAATATCATTTTTCCAAATTACCCTTTGTGGTAAACACCTTCTCTAAAATACACACACATATGCACTTGTCAATCCCTGTCATCTTCCTCTGCTCTTATCCTCTCAGCACTAATCACAAGATACAATCATATTTCACATTTATTTACTTTTAACGTTTTTAATTTTTTATTTTTAATAATTATGGGTACATAAGAATTGTACATATTAAGCATCATTTTATTCTCTGTTTCCATGAGTTCAATTTTCTTTAACTTCCACATATGAGTGAGAACATGCAATATTTGTCTTTCTGTGCCTGGCTTTTTCACTTAACATAATTTCCTACAGTCCCATTTGTGTTGTTGCATATCACAGGATTTCATTCTTTTAAGGCTGAATAATAATCCATGGTGTATATGCAGCACATTTTCTTTATCCATTCATCCGTTGATGGATACTTAGGTTGATTCCATATCTTGGCTAATGTGAATAGTGCTGCAATAAACATGGGAGTGCAGATATCTCTTTGATATGCTGATTTCCTTTCTTTTGGATATATATCCAGCAAGGGGATTGTTGCATCATATGGTACTTCTATTTTCAATTTTTTACTTGTTTTTAAAAATCTGTATCCTATTTTAGAAAGTAGAGTCTTAGGACGGCAAGACCTAGAACAGTATCTAGTACATGGTTAGCAATTTTTAATAAATAATGAATTATTAAAAGAATTATTTGTGCTTCAAGACAAAGGACTCATAGAAATTAGTCCAGAGGTCATCAAAATAAACATCAGAGATTTGTCCAATGTGCTATAAAATTTGACATTTTCCAAAGTAGAGGATAGAAAACATTAGTACACAGCAAAAGCTAAGCATCCACTTTAGCAAACTAGAGAACAGGGAGCAAATTAAACCTAAAATGAGCAGAAGGCAGAAAATAATAAAAAATAAGAACAGAAAGCAATGGAATTGAAAATAGTAAAACAATAGAGAAAATCAATTAAACTAAATCCGGTTCTTTAAAAAAGGTCAATAAAATGATAAACCACTAGGTAAGCTAAACATGAAAAAGAGAGAGAAGACACAAATTAGCAGTATCATCAAAAGAGATGAGAATCATCACTCCTGATCCCCTGCACATCAAAAGGCTAATAAAGGAATATTATAAATAACTCTATATCCACAAGTTTGAAAATTTAGATGAAATATATAAATTCTTTAAAAATACAAACTACCAAAACATACTCAAGGAAAAATAGATAACCTGAACATCCCTATATCTGTTAAATAAATTGAATTAGTATTTTTAAATCTAAAAAAAAAGAAATCACCAGGCCCAGATGATTTCATTGATTAACTCTACCAAACATCTTAGGAAGAAATAGCACCAATTCTCCACAATCTCTTCCAGAAGACAGAAGAAGGAAAACTTCCCAACTCATTTTATTAGCCCTACAATACCCTAATACTAAAACCAGATAAAAGATATTACAAGGAACCAATATGTCTCATAAATATAGACACAAAAATACTGAACAAAATGTTAGAAAAGGAGTTTCAGATATTTCAGAGAAGAAATGGAAGAAAAAGGTTCTGATGTAAGTAACTTTAGAAATGTAGCGACTGTAAGAATATAGAAAAACAGAAACTATCTAAGCAGTGAACTCTAGTTGATAAGGTAGTTTCTCACAGGGGTCCGAGCTGACAATCCTGAAACTACCATAAATGTCTACTGGGATTAAACACATGAGTAAGTGGATGGCAGATGGTGGAACCAGGCTTCTCACTGTTGGAGTGGGAGTTTACAGATTAGCAAGGAGAGAAGGATGCATGTGGTAATGGATTGGAGTTGGTGACATCAGTATGAACTGATGTTCAACTTAATGTAAATACAGATGGAGAGATATGGAAATATTTGTAGATATGTGTGCACACACAGGTTAGTATGTACATATATATTTCCAACCCTTTTTGGCTGAGGGAACCTAGATGCAAAGAGCACACCCAGCACCCAGATCTTAGTTTGTAAAACCATTTTCCAATAAAAGGAATCATAAAATAAGAAAAAGAAAAAAGAACCAGGGCTCCTTGGAGAAATGGCTGATTCTAGGCCTGGGGAATAGAATATATAAGATGAGCCTGGAGCACCATGCAATGCCAAAAAATAAGGAAGTGCTATGTTAACACATACACATGCACACACGCAATGATGGGGACATCTCAAAGGAAGAATAGGAGCCAGTTGAAAAAGGCCACAGTGACTAAAGCTGGAACAATTCGAGCAACAAAACAAATAACATATTATTAGATTATAACACAAAACACATAAAATAAAGCCCATGAGTCCATACTGGTCTAAATAAATGACTAAATTAATAAATGGGTGAAAATACACAAATGTTCAATACAGAAGAATTCCAGATAGTTGATGGAGAAGCTGCTTCATCAAGGAGATAATGAGATAATTCTTCAGTGTGATGGCTTGTAATGATTTTCTTCCCAAGAATACAGTAAAGAAAGGGGCAAAGAGAGTGACTGCAGTAGAAGAAGCTGACAAACACGACCTCAGCCAGGTGATCAATGTTAACATCAACAGTGATAAGTCATGTTGAAAGTATATATCCTTGCTGTGATTTAACAACAGGGGCACTTTATCTCTTGGGCTTTCTCCCAAAAATACATGACACCAGTCTATTCATGAAAAAAGATAATATTAGACAAATTCTAACTGATTGCAAAATATCTGACCAGTCTTCCTCAAATGGTCAAGGTCATTGGAAAGAAGGAAAGTCTAAGAAACTGTCATAGTGATATCTAATGGAGACATGGCTACTAAATATTAGTGTGGTATCCTGGATTAGATCCTGGGATAGTAAAAACAAGAAACAAGAAAAAAAAGAAATTTGAATAAAGTATGATCTTAGATTGATAATGTATTAATATTGTTTCCTTAATTATAACAAATATTTCCTACTAATGTAAGATGTTAGCAATAAGGGAAACTGGGTGTGGGGTAGAATTCTCCATACTGCCTTTGTAATTTTTTAATAAATGTCAAAATTTTCTAACATAAAAAATTGTATTAAAAAATGCATTGCCCCACTGGTATCCTCAGAAGTTAAGCACAAATTCAAACTCAATAGAATATACGTTCAATTTTGTAGGAACTAATTATTGCCATTCTCATTTCCAAGCTAATTATTAAACACAATAACTTAGAGAAGTGGTTTAAACAGATTTACTTTAGAAGTATCTGTAGTTTTAATTAGGAAACTCAAATATGCACACACTGTTACAGATTGTGTATTGTTTTTAAATTATTATAACAGGCCTGACCAAGAAGGAAAGGGCAGGAAGTCAAATCTCCTTATTTAATGTGAAGTTATATCCTGATTTGAAGAGTTCTCTTTTTTTTATTCAGTGTACTACATTGAATAAAGTCCTCCAAAAATTCACTAGGAACCTCAGAATATGACCTCCTTTGGAATTAATCTTTTAAGATATAATTAGCTGAATTAAGATGAGTTCATATCAGATTAGGGTGTGCTCTAATTCAAGCATTCCTTATAAAAAAAAAACAGACACACACACACACACACACACACACACACATACACACAAAGAGAACACCATTTGATGTCAGAGGCAGAGCTTACAATACAAACCACGGAACAGCAATCTGCAACCACCAGAAGATAGGGAGAAGCAAAGAAGTATCCTCCCCTAGAGCCTTCAGAGATTAATATGGCTCTGCCAACACCTTAATTTCAGCCTTCTAGCTTCCAGAACTGCGAGAGAAAAAATTTCTGTTGTTTTATGCCACTTTGTGGTAATTCAGAAAACTATTACATACAGATTTTGAAGATGGGCTACATACCAGGTAAAAAGGATGGTTATGTCTTTTTCAAAGATAATTCTACATGTTATGTTTCTTTTTTCTCTGGCAGTGCCAGAATGCTGAGGGGTACAAAAATATCAAAATGAACACTTTGATTCTTAAACTTCGTATGACTTTACATTGTCACTATCTTCTTTCCTCAGCACTATCTCTACCTCTTATCTCTGACTAGCAAATTGTGCTATGTGGATGAAGGAACTTGCATTTAATTAAAAATGTTTTTCATAAGTGAATTATTTTGTTCTCTAAACCCCAGAGTCTAATTTCAGCTTGTTAACCTCATTATGTTCATGAGATCACTTTGGTAAAATTCTAAAGCTTCTCTCATTTACCTTCCTGACAAAAAGTAAAAGTACACACCAGACAAGCATATTAAAGATTCTGGTCTAATTAAACCTTTTATCTAAAGTTAATATGGCTGAGAAGAGGAAGCTTTTTTTCTTTTCCTGCAGTATGTAAAGGGTTTGTCTTTGGTCCTAGTCTCCGTGACATGATCTTTTATTTCTCAGATCCATAACATGCTCTAGCTATTCCATGATACTCTTGGAAAAAGGTCAAGCCTAATTTTCCAGTCCTAAGAAAAAAGGCCTTAAAAATATCAGTACTTTCCCTTAAAGTCATTCCAACCCCTGGCTTAAGGAACTATAAGATATATTAAGATAAATAAGAAAGAAATGAGTTTTTAACTGTGAGAAAAAAAGAGAGCCTTTTCAGCAAGTTACTTGAGTTCATACAGTAGAAAAGTGATTTCACAGCTTTGGTAAGGCAGATTCACTGCAAAGTCAAAATCTTTCTTTTTTTTTATTCAAGATGAGGCTTGAAGCGCTGACTCGAGGGGGGAGGGGAGACAAGGGCAATGTACATAACCTTAATGTTTGTACCCCTATAATATGCTGAAATAAAAAAATAAAAAATAAATAAATAAAAAGATGAGGAGGGATGGAAAAGTTCATAATAAAACAAATGTCTGCAAAGTCCAGAGCACACTGTATTGCCTGTGAAGCCAGAAACAATATAAGATAAATAACAAGGTGACATTAAGATTCCTAGTAATGCAGGTCATTATTTTTACAGAAAAATAATTGGAATAACCTGCTTAGTATTTTCTTCTGTATAGTATTGAGAAAAAATAAGATTGGCACTAACAAAATAAGACCTGACAAATGAATGATACATTCAGCAACACCAAACTCCCTAGATGACAATCCTACTTTTGCTATCCAAATCATTTCTGAATTGCTTATATTCATGGCAAACCATAAAAAACAATCTCTTTTTTTGTATGCTCTGTGGGTCAACATTTATTTGGTACTGTATTCGTATACAATAGAATTCAAAGTAAGCTACAAGTGTTCAATATTAGAATTCAGACAGAATATGCATCAGTAAACACTAACAATTGCAGTATATGTGGACTAAGTATCAGAACTCATTTCTGTGTATTCTTGGAATGAATAAATACAAGTAACGACAGTTCCATCTGCCACACTTGTGTAGAATCAGGTAAGAGTTGTTTATCCCACCTTGTCAATAGTCCACCCTTCACTTGTTTCCTGGAATTCCCAGGAAATATTTTCAGTAGGAAATTTTCTTATAGGAAACTCTCATAGGAAATTTCTTATGGGAAATCTACCAGGTATGCTCATTCATGGGGGAAAAATAAAAAAAAATAAAAACAAGCCTGTAAGGCAAACAGGACAGGGCAGAGGAAGACATTGAACTGTGATGCAGTTTCAACGGTGGCCTCAGCCAGTCTCCTAAGGAGCTCTGAAGCAGATCTGATTCTTCAAAGATGCACTAAGATGAGGAAGGGGAGAAGAGCCCTTGTAACATTGGATTGACAAATAGTTGGATGTGGGCTGCTCCTGTGTACACGGTTTAACGGCTTAACATTAGTCAAGACAACGCCCTTTCCAGGGCAATTTCTAGAGAGGGGCTCAGCCGTGGGCTGTCAGTCAGCAGCACTCTCAGCAGTTGGGCTGGGAGTCTCAGTCCTGAAGACGGGACTGAGCAGAGCACCTCAGCATCTACCATAGATTTGGTTTGTCCCCAGCTTTTGTGTCTTTTTCGCTTGCCATTTCTATATCCCATTCAACTACCCTGTAGCCATATGGCTGCCAACTCTCCCTTTTCTCCCAAATCTTCTCCCCTTTTAAAAATCTTGGTCCTGATGGCTTGCTGCTTATGCAAGTCCTTAAATACCTGTTGACCATTCCAGTGCTCCCTTGGGGATCTCATTTGAACCCAGCTGAATGTAGCCAACATGGTCAATGAACAACTGGTCATATCCAGAGTCAGGGAAAGAGTAGGTCCTACTACTGCAGCAGATGCCATTGGTGCCCCACTC
>CAUYPO010024547.1:0-139966 GCA_963574435.1 Cheirogaleus major | reverse complement strand
GGGTCTCGCTCTTGCTCAGGCTGTTCTTGAACTCCTGAGCTCAAACGATCCTCCTGCCTCGGCCTTCCAGAGTGCTAGGATTACAGGCCTGAGCCACCGCGCCCAGCCACCACTGTGATTTTTTTAATGCAAATTATTTATTATAAAATAATTGCCCCTTCACTTGAAGGCTGGAGCTTGCAATACCTTAAACCATTACAGAATTAAGAACACTTGTCCCATGCACCCTCTCCCCATCCCCACCTTTCGTGGCACAAGCAGAAGTGGGGCCTCCTGATCTCCAGGCCTGTAGTCCTTCTGCGAGCCACGCCATCCTGGTCCTGATTCCTGCCAGGTGCCAGCCTTAAACGGAGCTCCTGGAAGCCCACGCAGAACTATGCAGCCTCCTGGCTCGTGCTCTGACTCTATTTCTGCGGATCTGAAGATGGAAAGACACTGTCATGATCAGGAGCATCGCAAGGGTCTGGAAAAATGGCCATCCATAAACAAAAATTCAGACTCTGCATCTTGAGACCATTCCAATCATGGGTAAGACTCGGAACAACCTTTGGAACAACGGTCAGCATTTTGCCATTCTTGCCAAACAACGGTGATAACATCCACTACCCGATGTGAATGACTTTTGGGCCCTGATTGTCCCCCAATAACTGACTTGGACTTTGGATGCAAGCAAACTCCAAGATCTGGCAGAGAGGACGGAGAGCTCACCACTGTGATTAAACGATTCTATCACTTGTGTAAATGCTTTTGCCAATTCGCTTCAGAAATGAAATGACATGAAAAGAGCTAAGACCATCCTCCAATCTTCTTCCTCTTCCTCCCTAGAGGTAATCACTACCCTACAATACATTCCTGTGTATACTTTGTACTTTTATTATGAAATATGTATCCAATAACTGTATAGTATTGTTTAATGTGTTTAAATATATTTTATGTATCCTTTTACAACTTGCTTTTTTTTTTTTTAGCTTTACTAGGTTTTCAAGATTTCACTTGTTGAAACATCTAACTAGTTGACTGGTTCTCAAAGTGTGGTCCCTGGACCTCAGCAGCATCAATAACATTTGAGATTTGTATAAAACACAAAAGCTGGTGTCCCACCCAAGCTCTATTGGGGTTCCACCCAAGATCCATTGAATGAATCAGCAACTCTAGAGGTAGGACTTAGACATCTACCTGTGGTCCCCAACCCCTGGGCCATGGCCCTTTACTTGTCTGTGGCCTGTTACGAAACAGGCTGCACATCACCACCTGAGCTCTGCACACACGCCCACCCACAGCTCCCCACCCCCATCCCTAGTCCTTAGAAAAATTGTCTTCCATGAAACTGGCCCTTGGTGCCAAAAAGGTTGGGGACCATTGAAGCCCTCTTGGTGATTTTGATATACCCTAAAGCTTGAGAGCTGCTGCTCTAATTAATTTTATTTGCTGTCCAGTATTTTATTGTATGAATCAGCCACAGTTTGTACAGCTGTACCAAGGAACAGTTAGTTTTTTTTGTTTTACAGATAGTACTGCGTTGCGCATACTGGTACACATCTCCTTGGGTACAGATGTCAGAGCTTTCGAAGATACACATTTAGGAGTGAAACTGCTGACTTTGTATAGATCACATCTTGAACTTTAGCAAGATTACTCTTCAAAGAAGCATCAGAGAAATACATTCCTGCCACCAATGTGTAAGAAGTACCATTTCTAAATATCCTTGTCAACTTTTGATATTTTCAGATTTTATTTATTTATTTATTTATTTTTGCCTATGATTATGGCTGTGAAATATCTTGTTTTAGTTTTAATATTCCTGAATTTAGTGATTTTGAACATCTTCTCTTACAGGATATCCAGGTTTCTTCTTCTTTTGTGAGTTGTCCGTTCAATTTCTGGCCCATTTTTCTATTGGGTTTATTGATTTTTTCCTTGTTAATCCATAGGAATTCTTTATATTAGTCTGGATACTAATTCTGTGTCAGCATTAAATCTTTTCTCTGCAGTTTGTCATTTTACCTTGTTTATGATGTATTGTCATTCGAAAGTTGAAAATTTTAATGCAGTCATGTGTTTCAACTTTTTCCTTAATGGTTTGTAGCATTCTGTGTCTTGTTTAAGAATTCCTTTCCTGATGTCATGTAGATAGTTTCCTTGGTAAATACCACTATAATGCCAATTTTATAGATGAGTCAATTGAGGCACAGAGAGTTTATATGACATGCTCAAGGTCACAGAGCACTGAAGACGAGTGACTTGGACTCTTGACCCCTGGGTTGCACTGAACCCCACAGTTTAGAGAACTTTTTGCCATATTGCTCTGCTAGTTTTCTCATGAGAACTCTTCTCAGCCCTTCTTTGTAGATACAGAGGGTGTGCAGAGCTCAGACAGGCTGCAGGTTAAGTATAATTCTCATTTACTACGTAGTGAAGCACCTGGCTCTAGACTTCAGGATTTTTGAAAATATTTAAATTTTTTCAAATAATTTGAGATTTATAGAAAAGTTGCAAAAATACTACAAAGAATTCCTGAATGTTCTTCACTCAGATTCCCCAAATGAACATTATACTGTGTTTGCTCTATAACTGTCTCCTCCTCCCCATCTCTTTCTGTGTCTGTCTCTCTCTCTGCCTTTGTATTGTCTAATCAACTTTATTTGAATTTCACAAATTGTCCCACTAATGTTCTTTAAAGCAAAAGAAACAGTTTTTTTCTGGTCCAGGATCCAATCTAGGGTTACATGTTGCCTTTAGTTTCCAAGTCTCTTGAATCTCCTTTCATCTGTAAGTCTGCAGCAGTTCTTCAGCCTTTCTTTTTTGTCTTTTATGACCTTGACATTTTTATTTTTGTATTTTTAGAGACAGAGTTGCACTTTGTTGCCCAGGCTGGAGTGCAGTGGCACAATGATAGCTCACTGGAGCCTTGAACTCCTGGGCTCAGGCAATCCTCCTGCCTCAGCCTCCCCAGCAGCTGGGACTGTAGGTGCGTACCACCACACCTGGCTGACCTTGACATTTTTGAAGTGTACAGGCCATTTACTCTATAGAACGTCCCTCTTTGGGGCTTGTCTGAGGTGTATTCACCTTGTCTGAGGTTAGATTCAGGGTATACATTTTTGGCAGGAATACACAGAAAGGAAGTTGTTGTCCTTTTCAGCCTGTATTTGTTCCAAAACCCCTTTTGACTAGAACCCCCTGCAGCATTATGTGAATAAATGCATTTTTTCCAGGTGAAGGGGTTAATTTCTCTTATATCCAATTCTCAGAGAGCTCACATGACCTAACAAAAGCAAAGACATTCCACATTCCTCCTTTCTGGCCTTGGTGGGAGTCCTTGGCCAATAGGGCTGCCTGAGAGAGGGGAGGAGAGACAGGGAGGGCGGGGAGAAAGGGCCACAGCATCCAGGCTTTCCAGGCTTCCCAGCCCTCTAGGACCTGCCGTGCTGCCCCAGGGGGTTTACCTGGTGTGTCCTGCAAACAGATCCCCTACGCCCAGCTTTCTTGGCTTTATTGGGGGAATTTATCATTTATGAAATCTTGGCAGATCAGAATACAAGCTGTGGAATCAGAATGGTGTATGTTCACTTCTCTGCTCCACCACTTTCTAGCTGGGCAAGCTCGGGCTTGTTGTTTAACCTTCCTGCACCTTATTTTCTTCATCTGGGAAAGGTGGTAAGAGCAGTCAGAAGGTCAGTATGAAGTAAGTTAAATTAAATGAGGTAGCACACCTCTTGCATAAAGCTCTTAGAATTATGCCCGGCTCCTCGTGCGGGCTTGTTAGCTCATAGATCTCATCTTCCCGAGGTTCCTTTTCTGACATCACAGTTTGTCATAGATTTGCCTGTGCTATTTGTTAGACAATTCCTAGAAAGCAGCGGCCCTCAGGCTTTCGTGGGCTATTCTGTTCATAGGTGAAATAAATGTCACTGAAAGATGACCATTGAGTCCTGGTCCCCCAGGACATTGGAGTGGGGGTTAGAGGACTTTGTTGCAATGGCGTCAAGTTTCTGGTGAGCCCTCAACAGAGCTAATGTCTTCTAGAAGCAAGATGTAAAACACAGTGGGTCAGATAGGGACTGCACCCATTTGGCAAGCTCTGTTGTGTGCTGAAAGAAGTGGCTCAGGGAACTGCAGAAAGGCAACACCAAGTTCCCTCCCGGTCATCGGGGAGCCCTTTGGCAGGGTCACCTGGTTTGGAGCCCAGCCTCTACGGCATACCCACACATGTCAGTACAGCTCCATAGGACTGTGGTAGTCAGAATAATGCCCCCACCAGAGGTCCATGTCCTAATCTCTGGGACCTGTGAATACATCACCTTACCCAGGTGCACCCAATGTAATTACAAGTGTCCTTATAAAAGAGAGCTAGGAGGCCTAGAGTCAGAGAAGGAGATGTGGTGACAGAAGCAGAGAAGGGATAGGGGGAAGGAGGAGAGGGGAGAGAGAGAAATTGGAGGATGCTACACAGCTGGCTTTGAAGACCGAAGATGGGGCCACAAGCCAAGGGAAGCAGGCAGCCTCTAGAAGCTGGAAAAAGCAAGAAAACAGATTCTCCCCTAGAGCTCCCAGAAGGAACATAGCCCTGCTGACATGTTTTTGACTTTGGACTTTCTTCTCCCCAGAAAACTTAATACATTTTTTTCTTTTCTAATGTTAATGTGGCTTAGCTTTTTCCTTTTTAATAATGAAACCTTTAATCCACTTAAAATTGATTTTGATGAATAATGTCACAGGTAGGTATGATTAGATTCTCTCTCTCCCTAAGCTATGTCAACACCAAATAACACCCCCGCTGATCATTTTTGTGTCTCTTGTTTAACATACAACATTCTTTTCTATAGGAAGGCCAAATTCAGGGCTATTCGTTGCTTCTGTAATATCTGTCTCTTTTTGAGGCAATCCACTCTGTTTCGATTATTGTCAATCCAGATGGAACATATTTAGTCATTCTGCTTCTGGAGCTATGTGAAGTACACTTGTGAAAACATTTAAAGAGAATTATCTTTAATGTGGGTAAGTGAATTTTATTTGTGCTACTCAGATGACCAGGTCAATCTGATTAATGCCCCTTTTCACTTGAAATTCTCAAAGGATCTGGCCCCCGATTTGCCTATGTGTGTTGTGGTATATAAATAGAATATAACTATAATAATCATACGGAAAGTTCAAGGATAATGGCACCGAGTGGGACAGGTCAGCTGAGTGAGTGGCTCTGGTGGCTCCTGGAGAATTCTATTCAGTGAGTCCAGGGTAGAACTTGAGAATCTTTATTTATTTATTTTAAAAAAAGCTCTCCCAGGTTTGCAAACCACTGGGCTGGGTAAGTAAAATTGCAGGGATAACATACCTAAAAGCCATTTGCCATGTGTCACTGACTTTCAGGATTCTTCACAAATAACCCCAATGGAGAATGTTAAATCTCCCTTGTGAAGGTTAGAACTGGATAACTGGCCAAGTCAGTAGAGACAGAATCTGAAGGATGAATGTTCCAGATTCCAGACTTAGTGGTATAAAGCAACTGATTTGTGCTTATTCATAGTTTCTGAGAATCAGGTTTTCTGGAGGGGCTTGGCTAGGCAGTTCTAACTCGGATTTAGTCAGACAATAGCTGCAGCTGGAACATCAGGAGGCTGGAGCAGCTGGGGACTGGATAGAAACCAAGCTGTGCATAGTCTCAGGGCCTCTCTGTGTGGCTCTCTGCATGGGCTTGCTTGGTCTTCCTCACATCATGGCGGCCTCAGGGCAGTTGTGCTGCTTACATGAAGCTCAAGGCTCTGAGAGAGTGACTAAGAGAACCAGGCAGAAGCTGTATTGCCTTTTGTGGTATAGTTTCAGGAATCACATAAGCCTCATAATTCCTCAATGGGAGAAATATCAAAGTCCCACTCTAAGAAGAGCGTGTGGGATGGGAGATACAGTTGCAGCCATCTTTGGGAAATATAGTCTACCACAGTGGAGTTGTCTCCTGCTCCACACTCAGGGCACCAGATCCTATCCGCAAAATCTTTCTCGAATATGTCCACTTCTTTACGTACCCCTGGCTACCACCTAGCCCAAGCATTGTCATCCCTCGCTGGGACCCCTTCAATTGCCTCCAAACCAGGCCCCCTGCTTCCACTTTTCCTTCCCTCCAGTTCTTTCTCTGGGGTGATATTTTTATAAAACAAATCTGATTGTCACTCCCACTGTCCTTGGAATAACAGTAAAGCTCACTGCTCCACCCTTTCTGCATTCTAGCCTTATCTTGCGCCCCCTTGCTTTCCAGCCGCAACCTCATTGGCATTTTTTCAGACCCTACACTCACCATGTTCTTGCCATGTACCTCCCTTTGTACCTCCCGTTTCCTCTGCTTAAAATGCTTTCCCAGCCCTTTTCCTACTTTCCCTCCTCCCTTCTCTTTCACCTTTTTAAGGAACTCCTACTCATCCTGAAGGTTGTAGTTTAAATCTTACTGCCCCGCACCCAGAGCAGAGAGGCAGTATGGTATGGTAGCCAGGAGCACAGACTATGGATTCAGATCTCCTGGGTCCAAATCTGGCTCTACCATTCACTAGCTGTGTGACCTTGGGCATGTACCTAACCTCTCTGTGCCTCAGTTTTCTCCTTTGTAAAACAGGGAATGTAATAGTACCTGATTCAAAGGATTGTTGTGAGTGTTGATGAGCTAATGTAGGTAAAGCACTTAGAACAATGCCTGCCGCATAGTGCTCCATGAGCTTAGTCGGTAGTAGTCTGTCAGCTATTGCACATTCTTATAGAACTGTGCACTTCTCTTTCTAACCACTTGTCCAATCAGAGACCAGATAATGGGATGTGAGGAGATTTTTCCCATTACCTCCTACTCTGTGACTTTGTATCCACAGCTGAGGATAAAAGGGTGTTAAATATATTATGAACCAGGGGCCCTTAACCTGGGGTTCGTGAACTTGGACGTGAAAAACTTCCTTCCTTATTTTCATGTATCTCTAACTGAAATTAAGCATTTCTTTTGATTATGAATGTAAGCAATAAGCCACAGTAGTTTTAGAAGGACCTGCTACATTGTCACCAATAGAAATCCCAGATATTTCTATTTTATTAAAGTTGTTGCAGATGTCTTGAATTATTGTTTGCGTGCATCATTCCTTTGAAATTATGGAGGTTTTAGACTTGCCACTAGATCTTGTTATTTAATCCACTAATGAGGAAGCACGTATAGTGCTGTATCACGTATTTGTCTTAATATTTTGATGACTGTATTTCAATATAACTGGCTTTCTTTGTAACTCTATTTGTCGTATTTATGCATTGACAAATATGTTTCTGAGAAGGGTCCATAGGATTCTCCAGACAGCCAGAGGAGTCCACAGCACAAAGAAAACTTAGGAACCCCGCTTTAAAGAAAGTGTTATAGTAACAACGGGAGTAAGAAGCTCTCCTCAGGGCGGTGCTTTCTTTGAGTCAGGCAATTGGCTGAGGACGTTATATATCTTCATTTAATACTCCTAACACCCTAAAAGTAGGCATTATTATTATTATCCCCATTTTATGGATGAGAAAATTGAGGCCCAGAGGAGTAGGTAAATTACCCAAGGTCACAGAGCAGTATTAGCGGTGGAGTTCATGCTCTTAATGACTTCATTGTCCTGCTTCCCATATAAATCCTTTGAGTCCTTGCCATTACCCTGCAAAGTGAGTACCTCTTACCTCCACTTTACAGATGAGGAAACTGAGACTCAAAAAGGTTAAGTCATTTTATTTCTCACCGTTAAGTGACATAGGATTCAAGTCCCTATCTGTGAGCCTCCTAAACCCACGTGTTCTACTGTACCCTGCAGAGTTAATTAAAGGTTCCATGGGCATGTAGGCTGGCAGAACTGATGGTTTATGAGATACCTTTCCTTGCCATCGATCAGGATTATATGGTTGGAACGAAATGACTACTTCTACTGTTTTTACCGTGAAGTTACAGAACTGTGCGGGGGGCCTCTTCATAGATATGAAATACACCCTGGCATTTGGAAAACTCCATTAGCTGCTATTGTCTAGACTAGAGAGCTAAAAGTAGGAAGTGGGAGATAAAAGAATACACAAGTAGGAAGCTCTGTGTTGGGCTTACACTGAAACAGAAAGAATCATTATTTTGAAACCATTAATGATGAACTTGGGAAGGATCAAAGTAGTCTTGTGACCTGTAAATCTAATGAAATGAAAATGAGGTAATGGTATGTTTTATAACTATGGAGGATGTGAGAAGCTGGAAATTATCTCAGTGTGAATACTATAAGAGGAGCGGGAACAATGGAAGCCATCTAGAAAAGGATCTTTATTCAGCTTTATTTATAGCACGTATTTGTCTTGTCTTTCAATACAGGAATCACAAAGGAGTCTGTTTCACCTTGCTGGGTGTAGGAAAATACAATGGTTGTCACAGTCCCTGCTGCTTCCTTCCATGGAACCCAGCATGTACACAGGAGGGAAAGGCGGAGAGCTATGACGAGGGGGATGAATAGCTCGGGCTGGGAGAGGAGACGGGGGTAAGAGAGAATGGGGGAGAAGAAAAGAACTAAGGGAGCTTCTTTCCACCATTGCAAACCCCCTTTCTCTAGACCTGAGCTGCCTAATATGGTAGCCGCTAGCTATACATGGCTCTTTACATTTGTTAAAATATAATAAAAAATATACTTCCTCAGTTGCACTAGCCACATCCTGCATGTCCCAACAGGCACATGTAGCTAGTGGCTACCGTATTGAACGGTGTAGATGGAGAATGTTTCTATCATATCATTACAGAAAGTTCTATTGGACGGCACTGATAAACACCCCAATCCGCCTATGTGTCTGGGAGTATTTAAAGCCCAGGACAAGGAGACCTCCATGACTGTAATACCCCTGGCCCACAGGAAGACAACATAAGAGTCCCAGGTTCCCATGTGATCTTTGGTGAGCTACTTGTACTGTTATTAATGATTAATCCTCTTTTTATTACACATTATGAGATTACATAATTAATTTAGTCCTTATAATAGCCACGTGAGCTCTTAGGCCCATTTGACAGATGAGAAGCCAGAGGTTAAGAATGTGCTCAAGGCCACACAGTCAGTAGCAGACCCAGGTTTTAGACCCAGGTCCAGACGTCTGTGGCTTCAAAGGTCACACTTCTACCCACCAAACTGTATTAGCTCCTGCTGCCAGTTCCTCGTTTGTAAATCAAGGTGTTTTGGTTTTATTCTCCCAGAAACAAAAACTGAGAGGAGAATTTGAGTACAAGTAGTTTATTTGGGAAGTGACGCCAGGAAGCGCTGATGGGGCGTGGGGAAGTGAAACAGAAAGGGAAGGAAGCCCTGACAGGTTGGGCTCGCGCAGGTTACGCTGGGGGCAACGGCAGCTTATCTCGACCGGGGACACAGCATAGAACACACACCTCCTAGTTATCCCAGCTGAGCAGGGTGACGGAGCTGGGGCATTTGTCCCCCAGCTCCTGTGAGTCATCGGTAGAAGGTTGCTCCCAGGGGAATTAACTGGCCCTTCTGGCCTGTCCCTCTCAAAGGCTAAACATGATCTTGTGGCCATAAAAGGCCCTTGGGCAGAAGGTCACAAGTGCTTGAATGGGAACAGTGGGGACAGTGAATACGGAGGGCCTGAGGGGGGCTACCAACAAGGGGCTACATAGGGGAGTGGACTAAGTGCTCTTTCTGCTCTAACAAATTCATGGCTAGTGATGGTTGACATTAGGTATTTTTACATCATAAAAGCTGAAACCATAATGACTGCAGTCTGCCAGAGCTCATCTGTGGGGGCAGCCTGGAGAAACAGGCTAATGATGTCTAAGCTGATTTTCAACATGGATGACAGAGAAATGGGTTAATATCTATATTATACAAAGGGCTGGGATTTTGTCTAGTTCAATACTAAATACTACACCCCCACACGTGACACACAGCAAGTGCTCAGTGAATATTAGTGAATGAATACATGATTGAATGAACTTGCTATGAAAAAGACAATCCAGTAGAAAAATGGGCGAAGGATATTTACAGTTAGTTCATAGAAGAGGAAATCCAGATGATGGATAAACATTTGATAGGATCCTCAATTTCACTAATAATTGGGGAAATGTAAATAAAAGCAGCAATGAGATCTCTCTCTTCACCTACCCAATTGTCAAATATTAAAATGAATGATGGCCGGGCGCGGTGGCTCACGCCTGTAATCCTAGCACTCTGGGAGGTTGAAGCGGGCGGGTCGCTCAAGGTCAGGAGTTCGAAACCAGCCTGAGCAAGAGTGAGACCCCCATCTCTACTAAAAATAGAAAGAAAATTAATTGGCCTACTAAAATATATAGAAAAAAAATTAGCCGGGCATGGTGGCGTATGTCTGCAGTCCCAGCTACTCGAGAGGCTGAGGCAGGAGGATTGCTTGAGCCCAGGAGTTTGAGGTTGTTGTGAGCTAGGCTGACGCCACGACACTCTACTCTGGGCAAAGAGTGAGACTCTGTCTCAAAAAAAAAATAAAAATAAATAAATAAATACATAAAATGAATGGTAACATTTACTAATGGAGAAAATACAAAGTACATGTCCCTTCACATGTGAATTTTCCAAGATTTTTGGAAAGTATTTTTAAAATATCTGTGAACATTTACAATGTACATACCCCCAAATTCTAGAAATCTATCCTATAGAAATAAAAGCACGTGTGCCTGAGCCTATGTGTACAAGGACGTGTGTGGTTGAAGCATGCTTTGCAGTACTGAAAACCTGAATGTGCATCAACAGGAGAATGGTTGGATCAGCTGTGACAAGTCCACACCATGGAATATTACACAGTTATTTATATAAAAAGAGAATGTGTCAGATCTGTATCTACTAACGTGGAATTCTTTCTATGACATATTGTTAAGTGAGAAAAATTGTTGCACAAAAATGATAAAGACTCCTTTTCTTACAAAATGGACAAATATATTCTTAAATATGTAGAAGGATACCTACACCAGGCTGTTATGGGAAGGGGAGTATCAAGATAGATAAAGAAAAAATAGACGTTTACAGAAGTAGCAATAATATACATGGTAGAGTAGGAGAATGTAATACAGGAAATCTGTCTATTAATATGATATCCCTGGGAAAGAAACATCTGAAGGTACATATGGGCAAAGAATGAGAGGTGACATATACAAAGGTACAAAGAAAAATATTAATTTAATTTTGGGATGGGACCATGGATTATTTTTAGGTCTCTAATAAAGTGTCTGTTTCATATATATATGTGCATCCCGGGTGGGAAAGGCTTGATGATTCACTGGGCTACAGCTCGGTGAAAAGATGTAGAATTGTGTCACTTGATCCTGATTCTCAAAGGTTTTCACGCCCAACCCATGAATTCACTAAGTTGCCTTCTCATGGGTCTTTCTTCAGGCTCTGGCGTTTTTAAGGCCATCAGACTTTTGAGGATATTTCCCCTACATTATTGGGCCAGGAAAGTAACTGCCTCCTTTAGTTTTGGGGCTGGTATATGCCCAAACTTAGGAAGAGGAAGGGAAAGGAGAAAAGCGCCATCCTGTGCAGGCAATGGCAAGTTGTGCTAAGTGTTCAGAACACCGCAGGGCAAGCATGTTGTGTGGGCAGCTCGGCGTCTGTATGTCCTTCTTATTTGAGGGCAAAGGGGGCAGAGGCCCTACCCAGGAAGCCACGAAGGCACAGACAGTTCTTCCCACCATGCGTAAGCCAAAGGTGGCCACTCTGACGTTCCTTCCCAAGACGCTGAACCCTGAGGGAGTGATGCTCGTGTTCAGGGTCAGTTAGAGATCGTGTTAGTTATCTCTTGCTATGTAAGAGATTGCCCTAAAACTTAGTGGCTTGAAACAACAAATGTCTACTATCTCACAGTTTTTGTGGGTTAGGAGTCTAGAAGCAGCCTGGCTGGGTGATTCTGGTTAGGGGTCTCACACAAGGCTGTCAGCAGGGTGTCAGCTGGGGCTGCCGTCATGTGAGTCTGTGAGTCTGGGAGTGATTGGTGCTGGAGGATCCACTTCTACTTCCACTTCCTATGTGGCTGATGGCTGGAAGCTTCAGATCCTTGCTACGTGGGCTTCTCCTTGGGCTGCCTGAGTGTCCTTATGACGTGGCAGACAGCTGCTTCCCCAGAGGGCCTGATGGTGGGGGGCGGGGAGAAAGAGAGAGAGAGGGGAAGGGGGAGAGGGAGAGAAACACATAAGATGGAAGCCTCAGTGCTTTTACAACCTGACCCCAATGTGACCTACAATCCCTTCTGCTGGTTTCTGTTGGTCACATAGACCAAGCCTGGTAAGAGAAAGGGACTGCACAAGGGTGTGAGGATCAGGAGGCAGGGATCATTGAGGGCTGCCTTGGTGGCTGGCTGGCACAGAGACGATCTGTAAGAACGCTTCTGTGGCAGAGTCTCGCCTGTGCCCAGCTTCCTGTGGTTCTTGCCCGAGTTTGGCTCTTCTCCTTCCTGTCGAATCTATGAGTTGCCCAACACCCTTCCAATAGCGTTCTCTTCCATTTAAGTTCACCAGTTGTCTTCTCTTGTTTGCAAGGACAACCCTGATCTGGACAGGTGCTAGGGGAATTAACAGTGGTGAGGGAGGAGTGGGTAGCAGGGAGAACTCGCTTTATCCCCTGCCCCAAACGAATGCCAACTCTTCTTCCAGACATGAGAGTCGGCAAAGGCCGGGAACCAGACCCGAGGCCTCCTTGTCTGGGAGTCAGAATCCACCAAGTCAGTAAGTGGCTTAAACTAGATCATAATAAAGGAATTCTACACTTTGTCAACCCACCCATCTGTTTTGCTGGCTCTAGGGTTTTCCAAATTTCTGATTGGGTTCTTTTCTGAGTTTCTTACTTCCCTTTGCTAAAAATCCCAAGCCAACTGTGCTGAGTTCAAGGGAAAGAGTTTTGTCCACAGTTAGGGCTGGGAATCCCAGCTAGAGAGCCTGGGCGTCTCGTGGACGTGGTTGGCTGCCCAGGGGAGTGTGGGAATGAGCAGGTGGATCCCGACGGACTCTTTAGTTTCATGGCTTTACCATGCTGCATTTACCCCATAAACACTTGTTCAGCACCGGCATGTGCCTGGGCTCTATGTGGGCACTGGGTTACGAAGATGAAGGAGACACTGTTTCTCCCCTCCAGGAATCGAGTTAGATGTGAGGGATGGCCCAGTCCAAAGGTTATCAAGTGGCAGTTCCCTGTCACTTAGGAGTCTTAGGACATCTCACTTAGGCAATATGGCGGGCCCACCACCAAAGGCAACAGGCCCTATGTTCTCTGTGTTCTAGGGAGCCAGATACCGTCTCTCCAGGGTTTAGTAAAGGAGGAAGAACTGGCCCTATATCCACTAGCCAAAACCCCAATTTCCTTTTCCTTGCCCATATAACAATCATGGGAGGGGGAGGTCTTTGGTTTTACTGAGGAGTATGGTGTTTATAGCAGGTTTATAGTTTCCTTCCCTCCTAACTAAAGGGTGGGGCAGGCCCAGAGAGAGTCCCTCATGGAGATTGGGAGGTGACTGCAGGGGTGGGATGCTGCTCCCGGATGGGGGCTGGATGGGGGCTGTGGACTGTGCCGTCTGAGCGGGGGCGGGGGTGGGGGGAAGAGGGTGCGCTGTGGAGCACCTCTGGGTCACGGGGACACTGTAGTGATCAGCCTGGCTGGAGCAATTTCTGGTGTCCTGCCCAACCAGGTTGACTTCTGGACAAGAGGATGTCTCATCAGTGGCAGGACCCAGGGGGCGGGGCGAGGTAGGAGAGGTCAAGCCTGAGCTGGGTGCCCCGTGCCAGAGAACTGTGCTGGGGAGAAGCCCCCAAGGAACTTACTCCTGTGCCCCATGAGAAACCATATGTGAACACTTGCCACTTCAAGTAGTCAGGAAAGGAGTGTCAACCAACAGAGAGGGCTGCAGCAGGGGCCAGAAACAGGGATATTTGCTCTTTCCCACTCTTAGCCCCCATTTCAACAAGGGGGAGGGTGCTATGGGGTGTCTCCCAACTAGGACATCCCTCCCTCTGCCCCCAAGTCATTTTACTCCTAGCAGGAAGGGTCCTGGTTCAAGTTAACCCTTGGATAAGTAAGAGAGAAGATAAAATGGGATTTAAATTGAGTTTGAGAATAAAGCCTTAAAGGATGGAGGTTTAACAACAGAAAGTGATCCAAAAGTAATGCAATCTGCCTGATATGTCATTAAGGGATGAAAAAGGAGATTCAACACAGCATGGCTGAAGGCAGAGATTAGGGGGAAAAAACTTCATTATTATGCCCTGTGGAGTTGAGTCCCCTCAACACACTGGCTCGACAAGTAAACAGAATAATTGAAATACAATGGGGCTGGTGGGGAGCCTTGCTTAGGTAAACAGCCCCGGGTTCTGAGAGCGCCTGGAGGGGGAGGTGGGCACACCCCAGGCTGTCTGCTGGAGCAGGCTTTCCAGAGGAAGGGCTGAGCCTTGAAGAAGGAGGTGGAGGAAAGGAGAGGAGGAGGAGGGCTTTCCAGGCGGAGGTGACAGCACAGTACATCTGGGGAGTGGGGCCGGAACATCAGATAGAAGGCAGGAAGGATGGTTTGCAGAGATGCAGGCCAGGAAGCCCATGGCCTTGCAGCCCTTCGAGCTGAAGGACTGAGACCCCTGGGGTGTCACTTCAAATCTGGGAGCAACACAATCGGGTTTCCATATTACATAGAACCTTCTGGTCGCCAGCTTAACAACGCTGGGGACACTGGACCTCAAGGCATGCTCCTCACCCGTGCCTAGACCCTATCCCTCCTACAAAGGCCATTTTCTCTGTGATTCCGAAATCCTGTGTCCTCACTCTTTTGAGTGTCCTTTGCCTTGATCCTGTCACTGAACCCTTCATAGTTTCCCTCTCTGATGGGACTCTGAACGTCACCACCCTCCCCTTAAATCGTCTTCTGACTTTCTTCCTCCAGCCCACTCTTCCCAGCCCAACAAGACGCTGTGCCTTCCCTGGGCCTGCGCAGCCAGCACACATCTCCTCGGGATATGTATGTACTAAAATATCTTCCCTTTATCTTATCTGGTCTTCGCCCCATGGGGCAAGCCAAAGGCTCCTATTTATTCTTTCACACATTAATTTAAGCTGCTTTAATTGCTGCTATGATATGTTTTATATAATATAATTAATGTTTTAATTCTGTGTACTTGCTTCCCCTGGCAGTTTTACGAAAGGCCCAATTTTGGAATCAAGCAAATAAAGACTAAGTAATGGCTGAAGTTATTATAGTAACGCCCCCTCCCAAAGGAATTAAAACCGTGCTTTTTTTTTTTTTTTTTGCCAAGTGGGTTAAAAAGGGAAAAGATATTTTAACCTTCTGAGCATATTTAAAAGGTATTTCAACATCCTGGGCATGTTTGGGCGGCTTTAATGAAGTCCCCTGGATCCTGATTTCAAGTGTTTTTGGCCTTTTGGTATCTGACCACCGTCCCTTTTGTCCAACGGGCCACTGCAGCTTGAGGTCTGTGCTGAGACTACCAGTGTTGTATTCCTGACCCCAACTCCTTTTTATGATGGAGGCTGTGCTTAGGATGAGAAGTTACAGAACCCACTCACTCATTTATTCATTCCACACATGTGTACTGGTGTCCTACTATGTGTCCAGGACTGGGATAGATTCAGTCCTGTCCTCAAGGAGCTCACAAGCAAATGGGGCCAGGCAGCTGGGGTTACGGTCCCCAAGCTAAATGCTGTGGGAACAGCGGGAAGGAGGCAGAGTGGGGTGGAGCACCTGCCTCTGGCTCAGGGAGTTGGAGAAGGCTTAAGAGAAGGCAACATTTAAACTGGTTTCAGGAAGGAGAACAGAAGAAAGGAAATAGCAAGACATGGTGAGATAAACCATAAAGAAAAAAGATGGTGTGTTTGGGGAACTGGGAGAGGGTGAGCAGGGCTGAAGCCAGTGTGCAGGGGCGGGCATGGCAGGAAGTGAGTGTGGGCAGAGAGGCTGGGGCTGAGTAGGGAAGGACGTTCTCAGCCAGGATGAGAAGTTTGGATCATCCTGAGGGCGTAGGGGAGCTTGAAGAGGTTTTTAAGCAGGAAAGTGCCCCAATCAGATCATATCTGGAGTTTACCAAGGGAACTGCAATAGTGTGGAGAGAGAGTTAGTTGTGTAGTATATAGTAGGTGCTCAAGAAATACGTATTGAATGAGTGAGGATGTTGGGACAGTCCAGGCAAAAGATGATGAGCCTCTGAATTAGGACAGTGACAGAGGTTACAGAAAAGAGGCTGGATTCCAGAGGCAGAACTCACAAGAGTTGCAAATGTGCACTTGGGAGCAGAAGCCATGAGAATGGGGTCAGCAGCCCCTTCCTTTCCTTTCGTTTCTGCTCCGTGCAGTCTGGCCGCTCGGTCTGTTCCAGACATTCAGAGCTTGGAGGGTCATCACTCCAACCACTGTCTAGTTCAAGCTTGGGGGATAATTGAGGCTCAAGGAAACCCCCAGTCCGTCAGAGGCAGAACCTGGACGGGAACTCAGATGTTCCCTGCTGCAGAGCAGAGTCTTAATGCCCATTTCGAGAATGGCTGGAAGGATGCCTGGTGCTAGCCAGCTGCAGCTGCCTGTGTGATGGCTCCTGGGAGCGTCACAGGCGAAACCTCGACCTCCTCGACTTCCATGGTAGGATCATCCTGGTCTCCTGGGTCTGAAAAGCCAGGCGGGCGAACCTTCCTGCTGAGCCACCGCAAGCCCCCCGATGCTGCACTTGGTGCTGGAGGCACTTGGGACTGGGGAGCAGCGCCCGGGCATGTCGTTGGCGGCCATCAGGTTCTACATTCTTCACAAGTACCCGACGGTGAACGTCATCCGCCTCAAGTGCCTGCTGCAGCAGGCCCTGGCCACCGGCATGCATGCCTCACGGTCTCCTCACCAGGCCTCTCACTCCAAGGCCAAGAGGGCCACCAGCAAGTTCAAATTAGTTCCTGAACACAAGAGGAAAATCCAGCCCAGGAGGACAGCTGCCTTGGTGGCCCCCAGGAGAGCTGGGGAGGCCAAGGAGAAGGGCCCCAAGAAACCAAGTCAGGGAAAAAAGGGCCCTTCTAGCTTGGGCGAGGTGGAAAAGCCAGCCAAGAAGCCTGGGGAGGTGAGGAAGGCGCCTCCCCAACCACGTACAGCCAGGCAGAAGGCCCCCAAGAAAGGCAGCGAAGCCAAGGACATAGAGGCAAAACTGGATAAGGCTAGCAAGGCCCCCCCCAAAGCCAGACAAGACCACATGAGCCCATTCCAGTATCAGCGGGCTCAGCAGAAAGTCAAAGGTCAAAGGCAGTAGGAACGGCCAAGCATTCTCTTGGTCTTCTTTGACGTGATGGGCTGTTAAGCAGATAGAATTAAAAAATACCATGGAGCTGTGCAACTATTCACAAATTCCACTTCAAACACAAACACAAACACAGCGCACCATTGTCAAAAGCTTGTAACAGACTGGCGTACTGGACCCCCATAAACTCTCGCCAATCAGCCCATAGTGGTGCCAGTCCGGGCTGGGGTAAGTTAAAACTAAATCATAAGCGTTAACAGCTGTCCATTTAGCCCTCAGGGCTTACTAATGTTCTAATTGTGCCAGTCAATTTGGGAGGATTATTTCATTGAAACTTATTTTATTCTTTGGTATTTTAAATACGTTCATTAAACAAAACAAAACAAAAACGGCTCGAGGGGGCCAGGACTGGGGAAATACAGGCACAGGGTGTGTGTCTCTGCAGAATGACAGGGCCCTGAGGCTCCTCACATTCTCAGGGGGTCCTGTGATACCACAAAAGGCTGGTCCACTCAATAAAGTCCTGTCTCCAGGCGCTGGGTGGGAGCTGGGACGCGGTGGGGACGCATGGGTGCATGGATGGCTGGATGGGGAAACTGGGACGCCGCGCCCACACGAGGGAATTTCCTTTGAAAGAGAGTGAAACTCTGGGTTGGAAACCCCTTTTCCTAGAAATGCCTCCCAGCACCAACGTGACCTTCCCGTTTTCTGGGGTAGTGGTGGGGAGGGGACTTCCTGAGACCACTCTATCCACGGTGGAAACGCTTTCGGTTCTGCCAGGATTCCCGGAGGCAGTGAGGGTAGGGCGGTGCGGGAGAGAACCGTGGGGGGTCCCTTTGGCGGCCCCCCCGCACCCACGGGGACCTCTTTCTCCTCCCTCGGCTCTCCTGGAAGCAGGCTGGCTCCGGGCCCGCCTCGGCTTGGTCTTTGTGGGTCCTGGGGGCAAGGAGGAAGGGCTCCTTCTGGGACCCCGCCTCCTCCCCTACCGAGCGACGCGCGTCCCTAAACTCCCCGGGGAATTAGAGTCCTGGGAATGTCCCGGGGAAACCCCTGCGCTGTGACTTCCAAGGGGCTCCGCCCCCCCCGCAGGCGGACCGCGATTGGACCGCCAAGACCCCGCCCCTTTACTGGGCGGGGCCAGGGCTGGGGCAGGGGGGTTACTAGCCGCCCCGCCCGGGCGCCCTGTCCCCGCCGCCTGGGTCTCACCTCGCCATGGTTCGTCTGCGTCTGCAGTGTGTCCTCTGGGGCTGCTTGCTGACCACCGTGAGTTGTTCTTGCCCCGACCCAACAGGATTTGAGAGTGGGGAATGAGAAGGAAAGAGAAGCAAGACTTCGGGGAGGAGACCTTCCTAGCTGGTTTTGGGGGACAGAAGGGTGGATGGAGGCTGGGAAAAGTACTCTGGTTCCTGGCTAAATGAGGTGGGCTGCCTCTCCCTTCTCCCTGGTTGGGGTCCCAGGTAGCCCACAGAGGCCGCTTAGGGAAGGCACACACGTGCCTAGGCTGTGCGGATGCGTTTGGGGTTTAGGGAGCCTCAGAGGCTGCCCACAGGGAGACTGGTAGGGGTTTGTGGGGGAGCGGGGAGTGAGGCGGGCCCAGGGAAGGGGTGGGTCTGGCCTGTTTCCTGTCCCTTTCGCGTTGTGGACAAATGCCAGCCTCTGTGAGTGATTATCATCTTCTTGCCAGCTGGGGCTGCCTTCTTCCAGGGCATCTTGTGGGAACAAGGGGTGGCTGCAGAGGCCCAGGTACTTTTTTGAGAAGGCAAGGAGCTTTTAACAACCCCTCCCCATCGGAGGAATCCCCAAGGCTGTGTCTTTGTGCCCTGAATTTAAGATGACATGGGGGACCCTGGGAGAGAAGAATAGTTCAAGAAACAGATAGGAGACCAGCAAGGGTTTCTCCAGGCACCAGAGGGCTGAGACTTAACCAAGCGTATCTCCGGGATTTTCAGAAGCCCGCACTTGACTCAATTTTTGTTGAAATGTATTTTTGTAGTTCCTCATTCTGGAGGCTGGGAATCCCCCAAGTACCTGGCCCTCTCGATCCGGCCCCTCTGGCTTCCCCCTACTTTCAGGGTCTGTAGATTCTGGCATGAGGTCTGGGCAGGAATGACCCGTGGCGTGGGGGGTTGGCAGCTAGGGAAGAGAGGGAGTGGAGAAGCTGCTTTGGTCCCAGAGCTTTCATTTTCACCCTAAGCAGTAGCTCTTAGGGAGAAAGGAGGCAGGGAGAAGGTGGAGCTGGAGAGAGGCAAAAATGGCCCTTGTGGGAGGATGGAGGAAGAGCCAGAGGAGGTAGACTGAAGTGTGGTCTTCTCAAGAATAGGTTCCACCCTCATAACCCCCAATTTTGGCTCCCAGTAGAGGCTGGGCTGTGACAACAACAGTAGCAGGGGCTATTTATTGAGGGCTTCCCATGTGTCAGACTCTGAGCAAAACACTACATGCATTCTTGGTCTGATTTCTCCCCTCTGCCCCATTATACAGATGCGGACACTGAGGTTCAAAGAGGGGAATTGTCTTCCCAAGGGTCTCATAGCTAGGTAACGGTGGGACCTGGATATGAATCTCTATCTGCCAGATTCCTGAGCCTGCCTCTCAGAGGATGAGAGTCTCCGAGCCCTGGTCCTGAGCTCTTTATGGCAGAAGAACCAGAGCTTTGGGCAGTGAGACCGACAGACTTTAAGAGGAGGAGCTGTACTTATCACGTGTTTGAAGATGGTATCAAGGACTTTCAATGATCTGGGAGCGTAGTGGGAATGCCCACGTTCACAGGATGGTGCCTTGTGATGTGCCGGTGGGGACAGTAGCCTTTTCTACTTCCTTCCTCATTTGGGTTAAGACACAGTTCTGTAAATAATTTGTTCAGATACTCAGGTTGAGTGACAGCTACCAGTTGGGTAGAATCCTGGACAGTGAGCCAGGGTGCTGGGCATCCAAGCAGGTTCATATGTATGATGAGTGAAACTGCCATTCAATGAGCATCTCCTGTGTTCCAGACACTGTGCCAGGCCATATACATATATTTATATTCTTTTCCATTTTCACAACCTAACGTGCAGGACAGGTATTAGTACTCGCATTTTCGAGTTGAGGAAACTGAAGCTAAGAGAAGCAACATAACTAGTGTTACAGAATCAAGACTAGAGCCTAAAGCTGTCTGACTCTCAAAACTGTGCTCTTTTCCCTGGCTGTTCTCAAAGAGTGGGATGATTTTAGGGAGCAGGTGCATAGAGAACTAAACGCAGACTCACTTTACAGTTCTTTTAAAAATCCTTCCCATTTTTATCAAGGAGGAAGTCTCTGGAGGTAGACTCTAGATAATGCCTCTCAAAGTCTTGCTAATCCTCCTTTTAAAACAAAAATCGAGAGCAGGCCTGGGGTGGAGGGCCCTCCGCAAGCAAAGCAACCAGCTGGGGTTTAATAATATTGCTTTGTTTGCTTTGAATTTATTTTTAAGGTTACCTTTTATTTATGAGAGGTTATATTGGTTCTTCTCTCATGGCAATGAAATAAGGTTTACATTGAAAATAAATGTATTTAAATTAACAAGTAGTAATTGATAGCATGGGTGGTACCCAGATGTAGTAAAAGTGGTGTAGGTGAAACACAAGTTGATGGAGAGAAGGACCTGAGTTCTCATTCGGAATTTGTCACCGTGAGACCCTGGGCAAGCGACCCCGCCTCTCTGGTGGTCAGTCTCGCCATCTGGAAAATGAAAGAGTGGGAGTTTACCCTTCCAGCGCCACCATCCTAGCATTGTATGAGGGAGGGGCTGGGTGAGCAGATGATGAGGAGCTAGAGGGAGAAAATGGGGCTTGGAGTGGGGAAGGAAGAGGAGCAGAAGAATGGGAGGAAGAGGCCGAGTGCTAAATTTAGCCCTGTCCAGGACCGGGACCAGCTGGAGCCAGCTAGCTTCAGGATGCAAGGGGAGGCACTGGAGTCCTCATGTCCTGCTGGGAATTTGGGAAGAGGAAGAAGAGTCGGGAGTCCAACCAAAAGACATTCAGTTGAGAGAATGGTGTGAGTTCCAGTGCCGTTGCTTTGTAAAATGCCAGAATGATTCTCTGGGCGTGTTTGTAATCAGCTCAGTTGGCAGTTTAGTTAAAAACAAATACCAAGTCATATGCAGGCTCCATTTTCTGCTTTGGACTTCCACTTCAGTTGCAGCCTCTGTCCTTGCCGACTTTCACTTTTCTGCCAAGGAGGCCACAGTGGAGATTTCAAGCTCTCTTCAAATTGCACAATTCTGTTTTTAGGTCCACCCAGAGCTACACACTACATGCGGAGGACAAAAGTACCTACTAAACAGTCAGTGCTGTTCTTTGTGCCGGCCAGGTGAGATGCCAACCCTCTAGCCTCATAGTGGGACCCTTCTTGGATTGCTGGCAGATGCAGACCCCATGTATTGCCTGTAAACTTGAGTCTGAAATGACCCGTTTCCCATCCCTGCCTTGCTGTCAGAATGTTCTGGGTTCCCTCTCTACCAGGTAAACCTCTGCCTACCCTAGATTAGGGTTCCTATCTCTTCCATCTTTCCCACCATACTACGAAGGGTATGAGACTTTCGTCTTGAACCCCCACTCTAAAGCCTGGCCTGATCATTCTGTGATAAGTGTCTGACTCATTGAATTAGCCACAGCTGCCTCATTTCCTGATGTTTTCCAGGAGAGAAACTGGTGGATGAGTGCACAGATGTCACTGACACAAAATGCCGGCCTTGCGGTAATGGTGAATTCCTAGACACCTGGAACAGCGAGAGATACTGCTTCCAGCACAAACACTGCGACCACAGTGCGTGGGCTGTTGGGAAAGGGACACTGGGGAGCCATGCTCATGTTCCAGCTGATGTTGCTGACAATGCAGCCATTCTGATTTTATGCAGCCAGGGTCTATTCTGATTGGTTGGAGTCTGGGTGGTACTGGCCGTTAGATATTAATAATTTGATTGCCATCTCTACTTGGAAGAGGGTCTAAGGGAAAAAGAGCAGGTAGGGTGGGGAGCGGGGCTCTGAGTGTGGCCCAGCATGGAGTTCCCATCCTTCTGGCCCGTCTCTGCTCAGATCTAGGGCTCCGGGTGCAGAGGCAGGGCAGCTCCGTAACAGACACCACGTGCACCTGTGAAGAAGGCTTGCACTGCACCAGCGAGGCCTGTGAGAGTTGCGCCCCGCACAGCTCGTGCTCCCCTGGCTTTGGCGTCAAGCGGATCGGTAAGTGGCCCCTCAGGGAATCAGCTCTGGAGACAGGACAGATGAGCCTAGGGTCAAAGGTGAGGGGCTGGGCAGGGGGCACTTAGCCCCAGGGGCAGAGAAGTGAGACTCCAGCCTACAGCGGCATCCCTGCTAGAGTGAGCAGGAAAGGGGACTTTTTCCATGCCCCTGCCTGCCGTGGGTATCTGCCTTTGGGGGCGTCGGGAGAAATCTCCTGGGGGCTGTAGCCATCTGGGAAGGAGTGCTCAGGGCAGGAGCTCTTCCTGTCCTGCTTGTCCACTGGCTCCCTTGAGAGCCAGACAAGTGTCCGCTGTGATGGTTAACATTCCCCTCCCCACCCGCTCCAGGTACAGGCATTTCTGACACCGTCTGCGAACCCTGCGCAGTTGGCTTCTTCTCCAATGTGTCATCTGCTTTCGAAGAGTGTCACCGTTGGACAAGGTATAAGGACTCATGCCTTGTGCTTCCTGCCCCAACAGTGGCATGGACCTGCCTCCACTCTCTCCAGCCACTCCACGGGGCAGTCTCTGCTCCCCCAAGTCCACACACACTCGTACACTTGTGAAACATCTATATCGCGGCCTCGTGATCGGCCAGCTGGGCACATTTCAGCATCTTTCTTCCCTGCTGTCTCTTAGTGGTCTTGGATACTGCTGAGCTCTCAATCTTCATGAGGCTGTGCCATCTTGGGGGTGTCTGGACACTCCTCTTCGTTCTCCTTCTGCTCCTCCTTGGTCTTCCTCCTCTTTCCTGTTCCTTACCTGGTTTTCGAGGGCTTTGTTCTGGGCTTTCCTGTGCTGTCTTTGCCTTTGCCAGCCTCCCCTGTGCCGTCTCACCCACACCCGTGGCTCCACTCCCATCTCTCTCCCATGGCTCCCAATCAGCGTCTGCTGTCTAGCTCTGCCTCCTGGGTCCCAGACTGTCACATCAAGCTGCTGAGTGTTCCCCTCCACCTGGCGGCTCTCAGGCACCTCAAGCTCTGCGCATCCCAGGGGGGCTCACCCCCCTACACCCCTCACCTTGCGTGAAAGTCACCCCTGCAGCTTTGGGCACTCACCCCTGGGCCTCCTTTCCTCCCCTCTAATTCAAACCAGTCACCAAGTCCTGTCCATCTGGCCCTCTAAGTGTTTGGGGGTCCATCTCCTCACTATTTACACTGTCATCACTTTCATCTGGGCCTCATCACTGTGGTCTGGGTGATGCCTTCGCCTCCTCACTGGCCTCCCTGCCTCTAGCCTCTCCCCTTCAGCTGGTTCTCTATCCCCTTGCCAAAGTGAGTGTTCTACATTTCCTTTTGGATTACGACACCCCCCTGTTTGAAATGCTTCATGGCTCTCTGTTGCCTTCAGGATGGAAAAACCCAGACTCCTTAGCATGGCATCCGACCTTCCAGCTGCATTTCCTGATCTCCCCCCTGCATGGCATTGCATCCTGCTACCTGCAGGCCCCGGAACACACTGTTCATTCTCTTGCATCAAACCCTTCTGCCTAGAGCACCTTAAACACACACCCCATTAACTTTTTGCATTTGATTTTTAAAACTGGGAAACATAGGCACATGGGACAGAAAAAACAAAAGGGCCCACAGTGACGTGCCCCTTTCAGCCCTGCCCCTCAGCTCCCAGTTCTCCACCCTGGAGGCAGCCACTGTTCCTTGCGTATCCTTCCAGAGATTCTATAATACACACATGCAAACAAAAAATAAATACATGCCCACACACACACATATTCTCCTTCCTTTTACTTTTTACATAAATACTGGCATACCATATACACTTTGTTAACTGTCTGCCTCTCCCTGGTAGATTGCAAACTCATTAAATGTAGAGACTTGGCCTTTTTTCCCCCCTTCCATTGATACATCCTCTATGCTTAAAACAGTGCCTGATGCATCACAAGTGCTCAGTCAAATTTTTTTTTGAGACAGAGTATCACTCTGTCACCCTAGGTAGAGTGCAGTGGTGGCGTCATTGTAGCTCACTCCAACCTCAAACTCCTGGCCTCAAGTGATCCTCCTGCCTCAGCCTCCCAAGTAGCTGGGACTACAGGCATGTGCCACAAAGCCTGGCTAATTTTTCTAATTTTGGTAGACTGGTCTCAAACTGATCTCAAGCAATCCTCCCATCTCAGCCTTCCAGAGTGCTAGGATTACAGGTGTGAGCCACTGTGCCTGGCCAGTTTTTTTTTTTTTTCATGAGACACGATCTTACTCTGTCACCTAGGCTAGAGTGCAGTGTCCTGATCATACCTCATTGCAACCTTGAACTCCTGGGCTAAGCGATCCTCCCACCTCAGCCTCCCAAGTAGCTAGGCCTATAGGCACAAACCACCACACCTGGCTAATTTAAAAACATTTTTGTAGAGATGGGGTCTTCCTTTGTTGCTCAGGCTGGTCTGGAACTCTTGGCCTCAAGCAATCTTCCTGCCTTGGCTTGGCCCAAAGTGCTGGGATTACAGGTGTGAGTCACTGCGCTTGCCTGCTCAATACATTTTTCCTGGTAGACGTTGACTGATAAATGGAGGCAGCGGTGGTAGAGTAGAATCAGCACACTGGCTTATAATCCGACTGCAGCTCAACAAGTGTGTGACCCTCACCTCTCTGAGCCTCAGTGTCCTCATCTGGAAAACGGGAGTGACCTTCATCTCACAAGGCTTGGGATAGACACATCAAAGTGTGTTGTAAACTCTTGAATGCTCCTCTTAATGTAAAACTAAAGTGTGCTTTCTCCGAAGCTTCTCTCACTTTCCCCCACCTTAGATGGTTTTTCCTGGGCGACATCCTTCTCTGCCCATTCTTCTCCACTTCTGGGGTCACCCTGGACCAGGTCTTCAGCATCTCATGTCTGGCCTTCTGCTCTGCCTCCTGGCTGGCCACTCATCTGTCGTTTCTCCTCTGGGCTCTCTGGCAGGCTGAATGCTCTAACTGGTTAAGTCATCTGGTTGGTTGCGGATGAGACCTGCCAGCTGAATCCAGTCAAGGCCTTCATGCCTGGTTATCAGCAATGTGGTTCTAGAGGCTCAATCTTCATAGTTTCCCAACAGCATCCTACATGCTACCTGCCCAGTGTCCCTCACATCGAGTTGTCCTGCTTAGCTAGAATGCACTGTTGGTCCAAATTCACCATCCCTCAGATCTTACTTCCACAGGGCAGTCTTTCTGGAAAACCCTTAAACCAGAGGTTCTTAATCTGGGGCAGTTTTTCTCCCTGTGGAACATTTGGTAACGTCTAACACATTTTGGTCATTGCAGCTGGGGAGTGGGATGCTACTGGCATCTGGTGGGTTGAGGCCAAGGGTGCTGCTAAACATCCTCAACAAAGAATGATCCAGCCTGAATGTCTCTGCTGCCAAAGTTGAGAAACCCTGACTTAAGCCAAACTCATCATCTCACCAGTCCAGCCATTACGGTCCCTGTCTCCAATGAACAGTTCTTGTTTCACTTTAGCCTATATGACAAAGCTTGGCACTCATTATAGACTCTCCTGTTTATCACTAATACCTTCTTCAAGATGTGCAACAATCTTTTCTCTGTACTTATGAGTTCCCTAAGAACAGAGTCTGTGTCATTCCTATAATACCCAGCATAGGACCTTGTACATAAGGCATGCCAGTGAACCTGGACTTGCTGATTGTAGACTGTCTCCCTCCAGGGTTGGAAATCTTATGGTTGGGGAAACTTAATATCTCTTTCTGTGTGTGTGTGCACATGTGTCTGTGCATAGGTGTGAGACCCAAAACCTGATCGAGCTACAGGCAGGAACTGACAAGGCTGATACTGTTTGTGGTGAGTCCTGGACAATGGGCCCTGGCAGCAGTCTAGGGAGGTGGGAACTCAAGGGGGAGACTGAGGCACAAAGAAACACTGAGTGGGGAAAGGGGGGAGGGGAGGTGAAATGAGAGGCGGAGGTATCCTAGCTCTGCCATTTATCTTAGGAGCCTGGGCAAGTTACTTTTCCTCTCTGAGCCTCAGTTTCTTTATCTGTAAAATGGGATAATAGCACCTCCCTTGGTAGGTTGGTGTAAGTGCCTGGCATGGGTTCTTGCACTTTGGAGGCACTCCATAAATGCTATTATAGTACCTGCACTTCAGGTACTAGCACGGTTTGATGTTGTCCTCTCTCAGCTTCAGTTCTGATTTTAGAATGAGAAGGTTGGCCTACAGTGCAGGTCACAAACTCAGATAACTACAGGGACTAGGCAGGTCATGCTAATGAGTGAAAAAGGTCAGGGGTAAAAGAAACACATTCTCTTTGCTTTCTTTTAAAATTTACTTTCCTCTTGGCAAGGCTGGGACTAGAGTGAGGTGACCTAGACACTTCCCCCAGGCACAATATTTATGGGGGTGCCATAAAAATGCAGTGATCAAGATAAATAACATTTGGATGCAGTATTTTTAACAATAAAAATTAATGCAAAAACATGAACAAACAAGTAAAATTTTCAATAAAGAACAGAATCCAACCCAGCATTTGCACAACCCTGTCTCACTTGCCTCACGCTAATCCTGGCTCTGGTTCCAATAAAACTTTATTTAAAAAGCAGGTAGCTGGCCTACAGGCTGTAGTTAGGTGAGTTGGTATCTTCCTGCTGATTTTCAAAATATGTTATTAAAATAGCTCTTATCTTGATTATGGAGTTTTTTGGTGTCCTCTTAAATTTTGTCCTGAAGCAATTGTATCCCTTGCCACACCCTAATCCCTGCCTGCCACTTGGTCTTGTTTTCATTTACTCACTTAGAGTAGAGTCTTATTAGGTACAAGACACTTTGCTTTCCCCCTCCGCTCTTCTGTAAGACAAGCAACAGTGCAGAGATGAGTAGGGGGTGGTGGGGAGTGTGGCATGCAGGCAGAGACAGCTACCGCCGCTCAGTGCGGTGACCAGGTGGGGAGGCTGCCCACTGGGGCTCAAGCTTCCCAATTTGTAAGAGAAACCAGATATCCAGATTTTTAAATATGGAATCTCCCAATTTTAAAATGTTGGCAAATATTTCAAAACATAAAAAAAAAATGCAGAGACATCTGCCAGCCACATTTCCCCAAGGGCCACCCCGATGTCGATGAGCTTGCACATTGGATTTTACAGTCTGGCAAGGCACGGCAGTGTTGGGCACAGGGGAGGGCTGGGGGGTATCAAGCTGAAGTCTAGATTTCTCCAGGTCACCGGGAACGGCCGAGATCCTGGGTGTTGATCCCCATCACATTGGGGGCCCTGTGTGCCGTCGTCCTCTTGATGTCTGTCTACATCAGTGAGTCCCCAGGTGGCAAGGTGATGGGGAGGGGGTAACCTGTTTCCTGGTCTGGCTTCCCCAACTTTCCATCCTTTTTTTCTCTAGGAAAGGTGGTCAAGAAGCCAAAGGTTAAGGTAGGTCACCCTGGGAACGGGGACAGAGTTTTGGCAAACTAGGAAGAAAGATGGACATATTGCTGCCTATGGGGCAGGAAAACAGATTCTGGGTCTGTCCCTGTGGCCACTGGGGTGGCCGCAGGACTGGCTCCTCTCGCTCCCACGCCCCCATGCTCTGGCCTTGGCTCTTTCTGTCCACTCCCTCAGTGCCAGGCTTTGTCACCTCCCCACCGAGCTGCCCTGGCACCACTGGCAACATCTAATCCTGGCTGTTCTTCACACCTCCTGGCACTGAGCACGTGGGGAGCCACGTCTTTGGGTGCTGGTGCTGGGTGCTGGTGCTGGGTCAGCCGGTGATAGCAAGAGGACAGCTCCCTGAACCCACTGGCTCCCCCTCTGGAAACTCTTTGTCACCCTTGGTGTGGCCAGCAGGGGGCAGGAGGCACCCAGGGAATCGACGCTGATCCAGCTTGTGGGGAAGGGGAAGGGCCTGGGCAGGGATCTGCTTCCCAGCCAGGGGCTCCTCAGAGGCGCGGCTGGCCCTGCTGTTGGGGTAACCTCACACCTTGGCTCCCCAGGCCCTTCACCCCGAGGCTGTGTTGCAGGATCCCCAGGAGACAGTTTATGTGGAGGATCCTACTGGCCCCAACCCTGCCGCTCCAGTGCAAGAAACCCTGCACGGGTGCCAGCCGGTCACCCAGGAGGATGGCAAAGAAAGCCGGATCTCAGTGCAGGAGAGACAGTGAGCTGGGCATGCCCAGGAGCATGGCAGTGTGGGCATCCTGCCAGAGAGCCTGGGGCTGCCATGGTTTGAGAGAGAGGGGCCAGCACTGACCGGGCACAGCCCCCCTCTGCCTGCACCCCTGCGGCCGAGACAGAAGCCCTAGCACTGGACACACAAACAGTTCACCTTGGAGAACCTCTTATCCCAGCCCTGGAGCCCAGCCAGTCTCCAATTTGTTTTTGAAGATGGAGGAAAAACTTTGGTGGTGGTAGCAGGGGTGATAGAGTAATAGCCACCACATCCTCCAACTCAGCAGATCGGTGTCCAGAGATGTATCTTGGTGGCTTCCCGGTGCCCAGGAAGACATATACACGGATTGTCCATTGCAGCATTGTTTGTGATAGTTTACGACTGGAAGCCACTTACCTGTCCACCAGCAGGGGACTGGCTAAATCAAATTGTAATATATTTATACAGCAGGATCTCAAAAACACTGTCGAATGAGAAAAAAAAAAAAGAGCATCTTGCAGAATGATAGGTATGGGACATTTTGGTAAAGTACCACATTTTGATGTATGATATGTTATCTATAGATATATGTATAAATATAATATACATCCTATATATAAATATAACAAAGGTTCTGGAAGGATATGCAGAAAATCTACAACTCGAAGAGTGGTGATGTCTAGGGTGGGGAAGAAGGGTCTGGGAGAGGGTTGGTTAAAGGGAGATTTGGGCTTCCCATAATGCTTCATTTTTTTTCTAAAAGGAGAGTGAATTCACATAATGCTTATGTAATTAAAAAATCATCAAACATGTAAAAAGAAACGAGGGTGGACATGCTGGGTGACACGAGCTGTTTAACTTGCTGTCAGGCTCACAGAATTAGGGCACTGTCTGAGGACAAATAAGAGTGTCCCCAGGCTGATGCTTCTCTAGGGTGGTTTCCACGTGTGCTAACATTTGGCATCAAGTTTGCAAAGTGTTCTCCCCATTTGATTCAAGTTCCCCAAAACAGCCTTCTGGGGCAGGCAGGGCCCGCATCCCTCCCTTTCTCAGAGAAGGGGAAGCTGAGGCCCAGAGAGGGGAAGTGAGCTGCCTGTGGTCACACAGTGGTGCCCAGTGGTGCCATGCTCAGAGCTCCCCACTCTTGGTCCTGAGCTTCTCCCAGATCTGCCTGCTGTCTGGCACTGACATCTGTAGCTCCTTCCCAGGGAGATCCTGGGTCTCCCACCGCCTTCTGACCTCTCCACTGCTACAGGAGCTGCCGCTCCTCGGTCAGATGGTACCCCCTTCCCCCCAGCAGTATCGCAGGATAAAAATAAACCATCCTGTTCTCTTTTCCTGCTGTGCCAACTGAGGGGGAGCCTAGCCAGGAGGAGCAGCAGATGGAGTGGGAGCAGAGGGGAGGGGAGGGGAGGAGAGGGAGGTTGGAGGACACGGAGGGGAAGGAAGAGCAATGCAAGGTGCCAGGCAGAGCCCTGGCACAAAGGCCCGTGCTGAGATTTAGCCCAGGGGTCTCAACCTTTCCCAGGCAAGAAGCTGCTGTGGATTCCCCCAACACGTCCTACTGGCTAGAGGGTGGGGGTGGGGAGGCCTTATCCCGACGGAGGCTGTGGGGGCAGCTGGGAGCCAAGAGAGGGGCACCTGGCTTGGCAGACTTCCCAGAGGAGCTTCAAGGACCATTTGGATGCACCAGGTGGAGGCCTTTGGTTTAGAAAGCCGAGCAAAGTCATGGTGGGGGAGAGGAAAGCTTTGGGACCTAATTCTCACCCCCTACGTAGAGCCCAAATGCTAGTGCTGCTTACTTCTGTGCCGTGGTCTGGTGGAACGAGACAAAAGACCCATGTCTGCCACCTATTATCTGTGTGACCTTGGGGGAGTCACTTTCACCCCTTTGTTTCTGTTTCCCGATCTGGCAAATGGTGACAATACCTATAGCAGGTGCCATCGACGCCTCTTGGTTCTCTCCTGGGTCAGAAGTTCTCAAACTTGAGTGTGTATCAGAACCACTTTGTGAGGGTTGTCAGAGGTTGCTAGGTCCCACCGCCTGCATTTCTGATTCAGTAGGTCTGGGATGGAGCCCAAGAATTTGCATTACTATGCAATATGTCAGTGCAGCAAAATTGCACTTGTACCCCATGCATATGTACAAATAAAAAAGAATTTGCATTTCTAATGAGTTTCCCAGGTGGTGCTGCTGCTGCTTGTCTGGGGATCACACTTTGAGAACCACTACCCTTGGCTGCTGGTCTGGGGATCACACTTTGAGAACCTGCCCTTGGCAGTTCATATCTCTAGGTAAGCAGCCCGTTTCCTATTGCAGGCACGTGTGGCGGCTTGCCTCAGGGCTCTCCTAGGTCTTGAAAACATGCTTCATGCGGATGTAGGCCAGGTGAGCTGCAGCTGGGGAGTTCACGCCCCGGAGTACTCTCGACTAGCCAGGGTTGAAAGTGGGAGGACAAATAGCCCAGCTTCCTTGCCTTGGGAGGGACAGATCTGAGGTGTGAGCCACACTGTCTCCTAGGCTCCCAGCGGGATTGAGCCCCAGGTGCCCGAGGTGGGCACTCTGCCTCAGCTTCCGTCCCTTCCCTGTCTCTTCCTACCTCATCACCGCTGCTTCCTAGGGTCAACTCCCAAATAAACTACCTTCCTCTACTCCTCACTTCCTGGTCTGCTTCTGAGAGAAGAAGTTCTCCCCGAGAATCAGCAGAGCCCGTGCACAAGAACGTGCAATTTTGTATTTCTCAGCGTCCCTGACAAAAGGAAGAGGTGGTTATTCCTGGCAGCTCTCCCTAGTTCTGGTCCTGATTGGAGCTCCGCCAGGAGCTTTCTGTGTGGCCTCAGGAGAGCTCCTCTCTGGTTCTGGGCCTTTGTCCCCGGATGTGTGATGAAGGGCTGGGTTCCTATGCAAGTTCTGAAAATAGTAAACAGGACCAGCCTGTTCAGAGTGCAGGGTCCTCCCTGGCGCGTGGGTGGAGGGGGTGGCTGTGAGGCCCGCATTAGCCGGAAGGTGGCGCCAAGGTAACGTCCGGAGACCCCGGCGGCGGCTGGGACTTCCCGAGTGAAGTTGGCTTTGCCATACTTTGAAGATGAGGCTTCTCCTCCCTTGGCCCCTGAGCCCGAGCCTCCTGCAGCCTCTACTCTGCAACTCCATCCATTCCCCAGTTCTCATCCTCTCCGTTCATCACTTCGTGTAACAAACGTCGACTGTGTTCCTACTGTGCGCCTCACCTGCAACTGGGGTTTGCACAGTGACCCTACTAAGAGCTCATGCCGAGTGCTCGCTGTGTGCCCGGCACCGTGCTAAGAACTTTACATGCGTTGTCATAGTCCACACAGCTCCACACACGGCGTGGTCTTTTATAATCCCATTTCACAGATGAGGCTCAGAAGTCAAATGACTCGCTAAGGTCTCAAGAGTTAGAGCTGGTATTTGGACCTAACTAGGTTGACTCAAAAACCTGTGACTTTTACCCATTTAATAAATAGGAAAATGGGCGTTGGTGCAGGATGGGGGGTGTGTAAACTCATGCCCACAGGGAGAGGTACGCTAGGCAGGTTAGGGTGGCAGACGCTATGGCAAAGTGGAGAGGCTCTGCCCATCTTTGGGGGGCAGCGTCCATCAGCGCCTCCCAGTGGCTGCCCAGCAGGAATGAGGATTGTGTATTGCTGGGAATCTCAGGTTTTATGTGAAATCTTTCAATGTTTCAATGCTACCAATTCCCCAGATTAATAACTCAGTGAGAGCCCAAGAAAGCATGTCACAGAGGATGGGCTTAAAAGACTGAAAATTTCATCGTGTCTGAAACTTTTGTTTTATATATGGGGAAACTGAGGCCCTGGGAGGGTACGGAGCTGGCTCAGGCAACACGTCCTAGGCAGGAGGCTGGAGAGCACCCTGGGGGCTTAGGCTCTACGGCACGTAACCCAGGTGACCAGGGCCCAAGGCACTGAAGCTCTAGGACTGAGGGATTTGCCTTGGGATGGGCTGCGCTGGGGCAACTCTCCTCCTAATTCTATGAACAGCTCCCACACCCCAGTCCTGCAGCCCGGCCACAGGTATGGACACCCCACCTCGTCAAGGCTTCAGACCCTGCAGTCGATTCCTTGGACAGCAGAAGTTATTAAAGACTCTTTCCCCAAGGATTTCTACCCCCCAGAGTGATTCTGGCACAGAAAATTACAAACTCACCTGCAGGGTTGGGGAGATGCAGTTTTAATTCGTATTAATAGAAAAAAGAAAAAAAAACCACCTTTGCTGTGGTCCTGGAGTCTGGGGGATGGGGGAGGCTCTTGAGGGGGCTCCCCTGGGATAAGCATCGCTGTCAAGGGGCCCAGCAAGCTCAGCGAGCAGCCTTGGCCCAGACAGAGGGACCGCTGGGTGGGGGTTGGGGAGCACCTCTATTCCTATGCTCCTCCCTGTTCCCGGGGCTCCCTGCTGCCTGGCTCATCCTGCTGGGCTTTGGCACGCAGCTAGTTCCCTGCCTCATCCTCACTCCAGGGCTCCCTCCCACCTCTGCAGCAGCTGCCTGCACCCCGACCACCTCCTTTCCCATCTCCAGCCCTTCTGTCTCACCTTGTTCTCTTTCGAACAAGTCTCACTGTTCTGGCTCATTATGAAAGTCCTATTGGTGTGTCGCCCCACCCCCCATCCAAGCAATAAGCAGGAACAGGGAAATAAGACCACCTGTAAGGCTCCCACACCCTGCCAACCACAAGGTATGGGGCCTTCCAGGCTTGTTTTCTGTGCCAAAGATATTTTTTAAACTTAGGCTATTATTATATCCACTGTTGTGCAAGCAGCCTTGTTTGCTTAGCAGTGCACTGCAGACGTCTCTCCGCGCCAATAAATAGGGCTCGACAACATGCTTTTTAATTGTTGCATAGGATTCCACCGTAGGGTGGGACCCTGCTTCACGTGAGGATGTCCATAGTTGGGGGCCTTTAGGCAGGTTCTCTCTTTCCTTTTCCTGGTGAGTCTCCCTCTGCTGCCTCCTCTGCCCTCCCTCCCTCCCTCCCTCCCTCTCTCCGTCTCTCCCTCTTTCCATCTCTCCTCTCCCACCTCCCATTTTCTCTGCACCTCTTTCACCCTCCCCTCCTCCCCTGCCTTCATCCCCAGGGTCCCCCCCACTTGGTGTCTCCCGTCTTCTCCTCCCCCCCCACACCCCACCCGTCCCAGCCCTCTCTGCCCCCCTCAGTCCCTCCCACTCTCTGGCCCCTGCGGAGGGTGGGGGTCGGCAGTGTTTAACACCCGCTCTGCATCAGACATGTGCCGTCTCATTAGTGTGCCTGTCCCCCCAAGTGAGGCAGGCAGGAGACACAGTAGCAGCGAGAGGCCTAATTGAATGTAACTAATTATTCACTCCCTTAAATGGGCCTGGGAGGGACAGAATTACTCACTCTGAACTGGGGAGACAGGGAACTGGCCGGCTGGCAAACAAATCCTGGGGCCTGCAGAGAGGGCTCTCCTTGGAATACTAATGAGGGCCAGAGTGATGTGATAAAATCAGGGACAGAGACGTCTCTCCCTGCCCCCCTCCCCATCCGGGAAGCTGGGGGTCCAGAGGAGAAACGGATCCTTGTGTGAATCTAATCGGAGGACCCCCGGGAAGGGTCGATGTGGATGGTGGTAGGGGGAATGAAAGCTGAGCCTGGGGCTTGAGCAAGGCAGGGGGATAATGTTTAATACGGAGAGAGGCAGGAGGGCTCAGCACTGGAGGGAATGGGCCGGGTGGGGCAGGCTGGCAGGCAACCCCAGGCCCGCTTGCAGCGCAGCCTAGGGGACCCAGCTGGCTCCTAGGAGGAAGCCCCTCTGCTCCCAAGCACTACCAATGGCCAGGCCCTGTGCTAAAGACCAGATGCCCAGAATCATCACGATACCCTCCAGGTGTGGGCACACTGGTCACCTCAGATGAGTAAAACTGAGGCTCAGAGAGGGGAAGTGGCTCATTCATCTAAGATCAGACAGCTGGAGTTGGGCAGAGCTGGACCTCAGCCTGGGCATCAGTATTTTTGCTTTTTAGAGTTTCCCTGGTGATTCTAACATTCAACCAGGACTGAGAACCTCTGGTTCAGACTTTGAGTCTCTATTCCTGCTTCTTGTTGTGACATCCATTCTTCTTCTGAGCCAACCTGTGCCGAATGATCTCCAAGCTCTAGCCTTGGTTTCCTGACATCTGGGAGCACAGAAGTTGGGGCAGGCGGGACTGTGAGGCATAGGATGGGGAGGGCTCTGAGGGCCAGGGACGTGGCGGTGGAGTGAGGGGAGAAAACCGGAATGTGGCCTCAGAGGCTCTGGCTGCCCTGTTCTGGGCAGCTCCTGGAGGTCCGAATGAGAGGTCAGGTAGGAATTGTGCAGACATGGACAGAGTGGTGAGTCAGGCTATAGAGAGATGCAGAGTGTGGAGAGATTGTGTGTATGTGTGCTTCGGTTCTGCTATTGCGCTTGTGGTGGCTTCTCTAGCAGGTGTCGGTGTGGGCGTGCTACTATTCCATGTGTGTGTGTGTTTGCTAGCTGCGTGTGCTTGTGTGTGTGTGCGTGCGCATGTGTGTTCTCCCTCCTGGAAGGAGCAAGTGTGGACAAGCCTTCTGCCCGCCCCCAGCACACTGCCTCCTGCTGCCCAGCGAGGGGAGGGAGGAGGGGTGCCCACCCCTGCTTCTTGCCCCTGTCCCCCAGCCAGCTCCAGGGCCACTCAGCTGGTGACTTCCTCTCCTGTGGCTGGGGGCTGAGGAGGGGTGGGGCGAGGCGGGCTATCCTGCCAGCCTGGTGACAGATAGCCCTGTTGGGACAAAAGTGGAGAGAGAACCCTCTATTTCTAGGGCAGGAAAATTCTCTTTTCCAGGCTTTCAAGCTACCCCCCCGGCTGCCACCCCCGGTGAAGGTGGCAGGGAGAGATGGACGGTCACCTGTCACACTTACCCTCTCAGCTCCCCCAGCTCAAGCACAGGGGGCTTCATGGGAGCTTCATAGAGGGGCAGCAAATTTATGAGCCCAACACCGATTCCCCGATCACCTCGCTGGCACATCCATCTTTCTGGAGTCAGGGATGAAATGAAATTATTGTGAAATAAATCTGTACGGATGATGGAGGGACTGGCAGTGTGGGGGACAGCAAGGAGTGTGAGCCGGAAGCCCGAGCTCAGGTGGGAGGGCCATTGCCACTCCCCTTGGCTGAGACCCAGAGAGGGGACTCCACTGACTTCCTCCCTTTGAGGTCTTTGGTGGCAGTTGGGGCAGTGTTCTATGCCCCCAACTCTCCTTGGAGCCCCCCGCCCATTAGGACTCTTATCTAAAGGGCTGGATGCAGGACCCTGCAGCTTGTGATAGGGTCCTCTGTCACCCCTGCTTCCAGACACCCAGGGCCAGAGAGTGAGGCAGGGAGGCTGGACCGGGTAGGGGGTGCAGGTGAGGACAGAGTCAGAGTCAAGTGGAGTCCTGGGTGAGGCTTCCCATATTTAATCACCCACCTTGGAGGCCCCCTGCTGTGCCAGGTGTTAACTCCTTAATTTCTGGGAGTGAGGGGAGAGGCGGGGAAGGGACCAGTGTTGAGGCTGCTCAGAGAGCTTAGGGGCACACTTATTTCCCAGTGGGCTTGGGAGTAGTTCGGTATTTTACCAACCTCTAGAGTGGGACTACATGCTCCAGCTGAACGCCAGTCTGGAAGCAGAGCAAGTATTGGGGCAATTTGCCCTGAAAAAGTCCCAAAGTCTCCCCCGCCTTGCCCAGCAGCATCTGGGTCCCTTCTCCCAAGACCCTGCATGATGGCCAAGCCTTAGTCTGTGGAACCAGGGGATGGGCCCAGAGCCGAAGGGCTAAGCCCAGAGTGCCAAAGCCTTCCTGCCTCCCCTCCCACCTCGGCCAGCTTGCAGGGGACCCTCCACCGGAGCACTGAGCTGGAAGGGGATGCAGCCAGCCGGCTGGGATGTGATCATTCTGCCTCCTGAGCAAGACCGGCCCTAGCCACAGGGAGATGATGAGGTCCCTTGAATAGTCAAGGGTCTGCTGGGGCCACTGGCGCTCCCCAGTCCACTATAGTCTTGCCCCAAGACCCCTCCCCCTCCTTTTTCCAGGATGGGGCACAGTGGCTTTGGGGGATGAGGAAGGTCAGACAGCCAGACAGCAGCGCCCATCCCTGTTGCAGGCTGGGCGGGGGTGGGGTGTCTGAGTGCAGCCCCAGGCTCACATTAGGCGGAATGGGGGTGGGGGCCAGACACAGACTGCTCTGGAAATGAGATTTGCCTCGTTATCTGTACTCGCTCAGGCCCAGGGCCTTGGGCATTAACCAACCCATCCGAGGAGTTAAGGGGGGCCAATGGGAGGAGGAGGTGGGGAGCTGAAACCCAGGCTGGGGTGGATAGAGCACCTGCCGGAATGTGTGTGTATGTGTGTCCCTGGGTGGTCTGGATTTGCAGGTTTTGTCTCCAAAAGTGTGCGTGTGTTTTCCTGGTTAGTGTGGATGTCCTTCGAAAGAACGTGTAAGCGCTTTGCTTCCTGCTCATGGTGTTGATGTTTCTCTCGAGTGTGCTGCTGGAATTCATATGAGTGTGTGTGCGCACACCCACAAGGTCCTGATGGCTTTGTTTGCACATGCCCTGTCCACGCCCCAGCCCACTCAGAAGGCTGCAGGCCCGGGCACAGCCTGCTGGACAGAGCCGGGTGGGCAGGGCAGGCAGACTGGCCTGCACCCGGGGGCGGCAGGGGGCCTGGGCATCTTCCAGAGGCGCCGGCCTGGCAGGAGACGAAGGGGCAATCAGTTGAGAGGCTACTACAGCACAGCTGACTGAGGAAGAGGAATTAGCAAGGCACCTCATGGGGCGCTGCAGGAGGCGGAGGGTGCCCTGATTAGGAGGGGAGCAGGTGCAGCAGGGCTTACCTGAGCTGCAGGAGCGCAGGCAGCCGGGACTCGGAGGGGGCAGAGGGGGATGCTCAAGGATGGGACAGGCACAACGTGGAGCAGGACCTGAGGCTGAGGATGCAGACCGATGGCCTAGAGGGAGAGGAGCAGTGAGGGGGCCTGGGGAAGGAGGTGACAGTGTGCAGAGCAGATATTATCGTCACTCTAAATGGGATCCATTGTCACCCATCACCCAAGTGGGAGTTCCTGTGTGCCTGGCCATGGGCTGAGCACCTGCCCCGTCGTCCTCATTACACAGAGGCCAGTTCTGTCATCAGCCAGGTGCTCACAGGAGGAAATGGATGCCCAGAGAGGTAGGGTGACTTGCTCAAGGTCATACAGCTATGGATCGGGGTCCTCATTTTAACCTCTATGCCACCTGTGCCCCAGGCCGCTGTGCACTGTCAGTGGGAGAGGTCACAGGAAGGCTGGCTGAGAGACAGAAAAAGGGGAATTTACAAACCCGCCTGACCAGCAAAGCGGACTGACTTGGAGGGCGGGGAGGAATGCAGGGGGTGGCTCACTGACAAAGGGGTTCTTTGCTGCATAGGAGGCTGGATTCTATTCTCTTCATCACCATCACCTGACTCAGAGCCCCTGGGTTTAAATCCCAGCTCCACCGTTCACTTGGGCAACTTGCTAGACCTCTCTGTGCTTTCCCATCTGTAAAATGGAGGGGGGCAGGTGAGGACTGAATGGGTAACACGAGCCCAATGCTAAGAACAGTGGCCAGAAGGCAGCAAGCACTCCGTGAGCTCTAGCATGTTGTGAGCCAGTGCAGAAGGGGAATGGATGGGGGTGTGGGAGGATGGAGAGAGCTGGGGGAAGAGGTAGGACTTGGGATGAGCAGAGAGGAAGGTGGCAGAGCAGGTGTGTGGCTCTGAGGCTTGAGGGGTGAGTGGGGTTTAGGTGACCCCTGAAGATGTTCAGGCTCAGCCTCCTCTGCGTCAGCTCCGACCTCACATCTCTCACTCGGGCTGTTGCTCCGTCCTTCTTCTCCTGCCCCGTCTCTCCTCCTCCAGTCTATCCACTGTCCCCTTTAATTTGATCACGCCACTCCCCTCCTCGGCAGCCCATGAAGACTCCCTTTTGCCTGTGGAAGTGGTTCTCCAGGTGCACCGGGAGAATGCCCTGGAGGTTGGGGGATAACCTCAGGTGGCACATGATCTGGGTCCTCCGGGGACATTGCAGCTCTCTTTTGATGCCAAGGGGTGCACCCCAGTTTGGTGCTGACTTGTTTTTCCCACTCTTGCCAAAGAGAGGTCAGGTCAGACTCAGAGCCATCGGCAAACAACTGTGTCTAGTTGGAACACAATAATACTGATTTGTTTTAACATTTGATTTCTCCAGCCGTTTTCTTCTTCTCAAAACACTTTGTCCTCTGGGCTCCTCAATGCCACACTTAACTTGTTTGCCACCCCGCTTCACTGGCTGCTGTCCCCAAGACTCCCGTTTTGGTTTTTCCTTTGCAGCTGGTCCTCTCGACACAAGCGCACTGCCAGGTTCTGCCTCAAGCCCCTTCTTGTCAGGAACTCTATCTCGTTACGGCCTTAAACACCACCAGTGATTCCCAAATGCCTCTCTCCAGATGCCGATAAATTTCCAGCTGCCTTCTTGACATTTCTATTTGGATATCCAACAGACATCTCTAACCTACCAGTCCTAAATGGAGGCTTGTACGACTCCACACCCTGCCTTGTTTCAGGAAAGGGTCAAACATCTAGGAATTATCCTTGCTTCCTCTCCCTCACCTTCCCCAGTTGGTCCATCAGCCATGCCTGGCAACTTTACCTGCGAAACATATTCTGAAATAGCCACTTCCCTCCATTTCTTCACGCCCTGGGCCAAGCCAGCGCCATCCCTCCCCTGCAGGTTGCAGCAGCCTCCGCGAGGGTCTTGTGCTTCCACCTCGCACCCTCACAACCCACCACACTGCAGCCAGACGGTCTCCCAAAAGCATTAATCAGATGACGTCACTCCACTGCTTAAAACTCTTCAAGCCCGTTCCCTGTGCTTACAACAAATCCAAGGCCTTTGCTCTGGTTTATGAGGCCCTGTGTGGCCGGGGGCTTTTTCTGCCCATTTCTCCTGCTCCACCCCATATGACGCTCCCCCGGGCCCATGCTACTCCCGTCACATTGCCCCCTTTTTGTCCTTGAATATACTGAGCTCAGTTCCACGTTATTCCCTGTGTCGAGAATTTCTCCCCATGATCTTTGCACACTCAGCATCTCCCCCTCCTTTAGCTGTCTGCTTGAGGGTCACCTCCTTGGAGAGTCCTTCCCTGGCCATCCAACAGTAAAATCGCCCCCAGACACTATTTCATTCTTCTCTTCTTGTTCTTTGCAGAGCATGGCATTTTTATTTGTTTTCTTTCTTTGGCTTTTGCTTTCCTCCATGTCATTATAAACTCCATGTAAGTAGGAATGTTATTTCTCTCGTTCATTGCTGCATTTTCAGTGCCAAGAACTGTGCCGGGTCATAGAAGATGATTATTAAGTATTTGTTAAGTAAATGAATGAATTGGATTTAGTCTTATAATTACCTTTGATGTATGACAGGTGTCGCTGAGTTTTCCATTTTAGATAATGACAGGAAGTTTCCTTTTAGGAATAAAGCAAAAGAGATCTGATAAGAGACTTGTATCTAGAAGATAGAAGGAACTCTTACAACACAACAATAAAAAGACAAATGCAAGTAAAAAAAAGAGCGAATGATTTGAATGGACATTTCTCCAAAGAAGACATATAAATCACCAATAAGCACACACACACACACACAAGATGCTTAACGTCATTAGTCATTATGGAAATGCAAATCAAAACCATCGAGATACCACTTCAGACTACCATGTGATATCACTTTACTAGAATGGCTAAAATAACAAGTATCACCAAGCATGTGGAGAAACTGGAACGCTCAGACGTTGCTGGTGGGATTGTGAAATGATGCAGCCACCTTACAACCAGTTTGGCAGTTCCTCAGAAAGTTAAATATGGGGCTACCACACAATCCTGCAATTCCTCTCCTAGGTATATACCCAAGAGAAGTGAAAACACATGTTCATACAGAAACCTGGACACAAAAAGTAATAGTAGCATTATTTAAAATAGTCAAAAAGCAGAAACAACTCAAATGTCTGTCAACCAATGAATGTAAACGGAATGGTTTAGCATTTCATATAGTGCAAGATCAATGAACCTTGGCACATACCTTGGACAGTTCTTTCTGTAGTTTCTCCAGAATTTGTCCCATATTGCATTTCTCATGTCTGCAATTTATTTTTTCCAAAATTTGCAGGCATCATGACCAGAAGGTGTGTACAACAGGACTGAGTATTCTTCTGGAATTGCAGAATCGACCTCCTGCAGTGGATGCTGTGGTGGGACAGATTGTTCCTTCAATTCTTTCCCTTTTCCTTGGCCCGAAGCAGGTTTGTGCTACTAAGCAACTGCTAACCCAGGCAGATCATTCAAGCTCAGGGAGGCATGTGGCAAAATTGGAATGCTCATGCACTGCTGTGGTGATGGAATATTATTTGGCAATAAAAAGGAATGAAGTCCTGATATATGCTGCAGTGTGGCTGGAGCTTGAAAACAGCCTGCTAACTGGGAAGCCAGTCACGAAAGGCCACATCTTGTATGACCTGTCCACAGTAGGCTAATCCATAGAAGTAAAAAATAGGTCAGTGGTTGCCAGGGACTGAGGGGACAATGAGAAGCAATGAGGAATGGGTACAGGATTTCACTGTGGGGTGATGAGAAATACTCTGAAATTAGACGATGGTGCTGGTTGTACAACTCTGTGAATATGCTAAAAACCACTGAGTTGTATATTTTAAAAAGGTGAGTTTTATGCTATGTGAATTATATCTCAATAAAGCTGTTATTAAAAAATAAGTGAAATAATGATCATTTAAAGAAAAAGCCAAGAGCAGTACAGGGACACATGGATCTCTGGTAAAGTCACGGAAGAGGAATGTGAATGGCTGAGGTTGGCTTATAGGTGTATGAGCATAAATTCTAGACATCCTAGTTTAACACGCAAGGCCTACGCTTAACTCCAGCTTCATGCCCGATCTTATTAGTGTGGCCGCGTTGGCCTGCTCCCTGGGTCTGAAACACTTAGCAGGCTGTCACGCTGCTCTGTCTTTGCAAATCTTGGCCCCTGCTTGGGATGAGCTTTCTCCTTTTCTCTGCCTGGTTTAACTCAACCCAGTCAACAGGGGTGGGTTTGGTAGGGGACGGGGCATGTGCCCGGCACTGTGCTTGGTGGCGGCGAGATGGTGCAGAGAAGTAAGGCAGACGTGGTGTGGGCCCTGGCCGGTTCCCAGACAGGACGAGGAGACAGATGGAGACACTGCTACACCCAGGGCGGGAGGAGAGTCCCCGGCTGCGGGACCGGGAGGGCAGCAGGAGAACCTAACACGGCCTGAGAGATCGGGGGAGGCCTCCCCAGAAAGCTGTTCCGGCTGAGCAGTTAGCCGGGCAAAGAATGGGGAAGCGTGTTCCAGGCGGAATGAACAGTCTGGGTGAAGGTCTCAGGACAGAGCACGGCAGGTCGGAGGAATCATCAGAAGGTGTGTGTGGCTGTAACGTCACCTAGAAGGTGGGGAGTGGCAAGAAAGATCCTAGAGAGAAAGCTGGAGTCTCACAATGGGGCCCTTGCAGGCCTCGCCAAGAAATATGGCTGTTTGCAGAGCTCAATTAGATTCCAGCATCATGGTTATTTTTTCCTTCATATCACTGATCATCCCTGCTGTTATACATCCATCTGTTTGTTGTCTCTCCCCCTACTAGAGAGGACAAGGACTTTGTGCGGTTCACTGCCGTGTCCCCAACAGCCAGAGGAGTGCCCGGCTCACGTAGACACTCAATAGATACTTACTGAATGCATAGCTTTACCTGCCTGTTTCCTCTGCTTAACTGAGTTGTTGAAAGTTAGGGACCTGTTGGATTCGTCACTGTGTCCCCAGGGCCTAGCAGAGAGCTTGGCATACACATGCTGCTTAATAAATATTTAAAGAATGAATGAATGAATGAATGTCTTCCCCAATGTGTTATGAATTCCTGAAGGGCAGGGACGACTCAATTTATGTCCCTGGTGCCCAACACATTGCCTGACAGAAAGCAGACACTCAATAAATGTTTGCTGAACTAAACAAGAGTCTCTTCTGGATGGGGGCTCTTGGCAGGCCTGTGGTGGGAGCTAAAACAAGTGCATCCAGGCTCCATGCTACTGGTTGTTAGGTGGGCAGGGGGAGGTGATGTCCAGCTAGCAAAGGGTCTCCGGACCCTGGAGACACAGGCCGTGCAGACCGGGTTCAGTCTAGATGTGTGGGGTGGCCAGGGAAACCAGGAGCACCAAGGAGGGCTTCCCCTGGGGGTCAGGGACCCTGCCTTTGTGTATCAGTCCTCCAGCCCCGCCCTTCTCTGGCAACTGGCAGGCAGCTCCACCAATGAGGTGTGGGTGCAGCTGGGGTGGAGTGGGATGGGACAGATGGTGGGAGACGAGGAAACCCCCATGTTCTCCTCCATCTGTTACATTTAATTGACTTCCTGCAGAAAGAAAAAAAAATAAACCAGTTGCAAGGATGAAATTGCTAATTAAAAAGCCCTCTGATTAGATAGACAAATATTTACCAATTATGCCTGACCCTGTCTGTCCCTCTCATGTCTGCAAACTCCCCCATCAGCACCATGGCCACAGCATACCCAGCTGGTGGCTCTTCCACCAATGGCTCTCCTGGGGCTCATACTGGCTGCGGGTGAAACAGGATAGGAGAGAAGCAAATACTGGCAAATAGTCGTTCAACAAACACTCGTGACGCCTATTGCATATTCAGGTTCAGTGCTGGGCCCCAGGAAGTCAGAATAGCATTTCTATGGACATTTCTTCAGGTTGTGTGCTGCACAAAGATGCACTCCCAGGAGAGTGGGGGCTCCGCACGCCAACCTGGGACTCCTGGCACCAGATAAGGAGGCTTTTTCACTTTGTTTGCCAAGCACTGTGTTAGGGGATGGCGGAGAGAGAGAGATGAGTAATATATATTTCCTGTCTTCCAAGAGCCCAATCTACTTGGAAGAGTAGATATAAATACCTGGGTGTGCCCACCTTTTTTCTCCTTTCCTTCCTTCATTCCAATGATCTTTAGGACTACCTGGGAGGTAAGAGTAATAGCTCTGGACTCACACCACTTGCATTCAAATCCTGGCTCTACCACGTTCTGGCTGTGTGACCTTGAACGAGTTACCTCACTTCTCTGTGCCTCAGGTTTCCTCTCTGTAAATTGGAGACAATAATGGTAACAGCATCCCAGGGTTATCATAGTGATTAAATGAGTTAATACATGCAACTCATACTTGACACATAGTACATGCTCAATAACGTTTAGCTATTGTGTGCTTTTTTCTTTTTTTTTGAGTACCTCTTGTGTGCGGAGCCCTGTGCCGTGGGGACACAGAGCTGTACCAGTTCAGTTTCCTCTCCTTTCAGAGCACACAGAGTGGAACGCACAGAGAAATCCGTCCACACACACACAGGCTCACACACACTCAAGCTGTGCTGAAAGGAAGTTGAGGCAGCAGGGTGTGGCTGTACTATGAATGAATCTTAGCTTAGAAGTCAGAAGATTTGGGGTTGTCTTAAGATTTAGGGAAATAGAAATGATTGCCTGGTAAGGTAGTGAGCTCTACATCACTGGAGGTGTGCAAGCCAAAGTCTGAGCTTGCCATAGAGAAGATCCTGGCTGTGGGAGAAAGGCAGGTCAATTCCGTGAGGCAGACCCTGGTTTCTGTATGATGGCCTTGCTGGGACAGTGAGATAAGTTTCCCAGGACCAGCTGGGCAGGCCTGTGGGAGCCTGGCCCTGGGCGATGTCCTGGGAAGTCCATTCCCGGAGCAAAGGTCATCCGGGCTTCCTACTGTGTACGTCCATTTCCTGGGGCAAGGCACTGAATGGCAGGACTATCAACAGAAACAGGAAGGAGGCGACTTGTGGCCTCTTTTGGAAGGCCCAGGGTGGGGTAGAAGACAGCTGGGATTGCTCAACCCTGAAAGGGTGACTTGAGAGCCCTGTCTGTTGGGGTACCCACTGTCCATTTACTCTCCCTCTCTGAGCCTCAGTTTCCCCACCTGTAAGACGGGAAGAGAATGAACCAGATAGTATCAGCGTCCAGCCCTTGTTTCCTTTCTCCCATTCCCAAATGACAGCGACATGCATTGAGTGCTCACTACACACCAAGCGCTCGGCTAAGCCTGCTGCATGTAGCATCTCATTTAAATCTCACAACAACACAAGAGGCAGGCACCATCATTGTCATGCCCACTTGACAGATGAGGAGACCGAGGCCCTCAGGAGTAAATTGTCCAAGTTCACCTAGTGTGGAAATGATAGAGCCAGGTGCCAAATCCAGGCCTGGTTGACAATGAAACCTGGGATGGCAGTAACCCTGCCCTGCTGCTGGCCAGTCCTGCCAGGCTCTCTGGGATGGCCCTCACCCTGGGCCACATCCCCAGGAACACTCTGCCACTCCCTGTCCCCCTCCTGGGCCCATACCATGAAAGCCCCATGCACAACCTTCTACTCTAGAGGGATATATATTATCTAAATTTGATAAGACAACTTAATTTCACTCCGTGTCTGTTACCGGCGATGAAACCAGGAGACTTTTATGACCCAGCGTCCTCGGCAAGATTGTCAGGAACTTATTATACAAGGTCTAACTGGATTTCTCTCTGCAGATGGCTGGGAGCCATGGGCTGGAACGCAATTCGGCAACACATTTGGGGAAATAAATGCAAAATGCTTGTTCCAGAGACTTAGATAAGGCCGCGTGCCTCCAAGCTCCCCAAGAATCGGATCTGCCTCTCCCAGGCCCTGAAAGGTGATTTGGGGAGGATTTGCCCTGTTGGGGGAGGAGGGGAGGATGGGCTCTCTCCCTCCATCCCTTGATCCTCCTCTCCCCAGGGAAGGGATGTGGATGTGCCCAAGACTTGGGGTTCAGCAACAGCAATTTCCTGGAGTATTAGCAATTCAGGGCAGATGTGGGGGTGAGGGAGGGGACAGAATGGAGGTGGAGGTGGGATCAAGGATATGAGGCTTGTGTGCACTGAAGGAGGGGTGAAGCGTGAACCAAAGGATGGGAACTGGGCGGGTCTTCACTTGCTGCTCAGTGTCTGCCCAAGCCATTGTCTTCACCTCGCTGAGATGCCTGGCCCCTTCACAAACACACCTCCAGGCCTGGTGTGGACCCTCGTAGGCAGGACCCCCAAACAGACCTCATTCCTTGAATGGGGGGTTCACATCCAGGTTCAGATGACCCCCATACTTGGGCTGACAGATACCCCCAAGATTTTGAGGTTCACTGTTAGTGTACCCCAAATTCAGAGCTCACCTCAAATTCTGACATCTCCCAGGCTTGGGCTCACAGACAGACTTGGGGTTCATCTCAGTTTTGACAACATCAAATACAGATCTGGGGAGTCTCAAAGTTGGAGCTTCACACCCAGAATTCACTGTCTAGTTACAGACATCTCCCAAACCTGTGCTTACACACAGATCTGGCACAAGCCCAGATTCAGACATCTCCCCAGACTAGACTCCAACCCCTAGCTTGGACACCCCTAGCCTTGGGCTACCATCAGAACCTGAGGGGTTGTCCTCAGACTCAGGCACCCCCTAAGCAAGCTCATACTGAGCCTTGAGGGTCTGGCTCCTCCAGCCCCAGGCTCCTGCCCACTAAGGGAAGTTTGTTCATCTTTTCAGCCCTCTTTTGCCTCTTTTTCCATGTAACTCCCCATCCCACCTGGGCCCTGCACCTGCGGTTGTTGGAGGGCGGTGGGTAACATTTACTGAGCATCCTCTGCATGCCAGGACCTGGCATGTCTGTGATCTCACTGAACCCTCACCACCACCTTTCAGGCTAGATTTTTATTATACCCATTTCACAGAGGAGGAAACAAAGGCACAGAGAGGTTAAGTCACTTGTCCAAAGGCACACAGCTCAGATGGGTGGGAGCTTTGTCTCTGCCGGAATCCTGCCACAGGACTTGGAGCAGAGCTGGGGAACGCTCTCAAGATTTCGGGCTTGGGAGGGCTGTTGCCTAAGTGGAAGGCTGGGGGTGGGGTATTGTCACCGAATCTAAGCTTGTATTGTTTCCACACTGGTGAAACCGATTATTTCCAGTAGAAGGAAGATGGGATGGGGGCGCCGGAGTGGAGGACACTGGCTGTCAGGGCCAGTCGCTTGGGTGGGGGGAGCTGGCCTTTGCTAGGAGACAGATATGGATGGGTTGGGTCCCAACCTGGGGTGCCTAAGGGCAAACCGAGACTCAGCTCCTGCATTGGGGGGTGGGGGCTGGGGGTGGTGTCAGAAATCACTGCCAGCCTGGAGAAGCCAGGAGAGGGACTTATCCCACCTTGGGTGAAGGCCAGGAAGTCCGTGGGCCTCTGGAGTATTAATGGCCTCAGGCTGGCCGTGTGGGATGCAGCAGGGGGCTGGAGCCTGCCTGTCTCCCCGTTCTCCATTCTGCGGTGTTCTTGGAGGGGGTGGTAGGGACCAGGGAGTGTGGCCGAGGCCTGGACCAGGGTCTGGGGCTGAACAAGAGTCTGGCTGCAGTGGGGAGCACATGAATGTTGGAACCAGGCTCTACCCAGCTATGTGACGTCCGACAAATTACTTCACCTCTCTGAGCCTCAGGTGCAAAGATGCGGACCCATGGGGTTGTGAGGAAGGTGCACAGGAAGTGCTGACTCAGGAAATGGTGTTGTCTATTACCAAGGGGTTGCTGTGCCTGCACCCCAGCAGGCAGGCCCTGAAACGTGCCTCCCAGGTGGGTAGAGCCCCCAAATCCCCCAAATCCCCTGGCTGAGAGTGATTTGATTTTATTTTTTAAGACGAGAAACAAGTAATATAATCCTCAAAGGATTTCCCCTTTTGGCTCTAAAAAAAATCTAATATCTTCATTTCCATCCCCCTTTTAAGCTAATTTGTGGAAAATTAAAACAGGGAACTCACGGAGGCTGGTGTTTTAATTGGATCTCGTCTGGCGTCCCCTCTAGGATTCCCTGATTAGCTTCCTCCATTAAACCCTCTGCGCACCGTTTAGCCTGGTTCCGCCTCTGGCGAGGCCTGGGACTGGCAGGGCCACCCAGGGCCCAGGTGACATTCCAGGAACGAAAGGGGGCTTCAGCCTGGCCCCCCATCTCCTCCCAGAGACTTTAGGGTCAGAGGGGCCCAGGTTGGAATTTCTGACCTGTGCAAGGGCTCCTCATCTGGAAATAAGATTCACCTCTGACCTCACCTGGTCCCCAGCACTCCTGGTACACCCAGATGACCAGATGATCAGCACACAGTTTCCTTCCTCACCCCACCTCCAACTTCAACTTGCTGGGGGGGGGGAGTCCTATGGGGGGTGGGGGAAGAAGGGCCATCTCACAGGGGCTCCGAGGCCCCAAGGACAGAGCTTTCTCCTGCCATCAGTCATTTAGTCTCTGGCTAAAAAGCCAGTTAGTGGCCTTCCTGGCTTTCAGGGATTTGGGTAACAACAATGATGTTTCCTGAGTGTTGCTTACCGTCGGACATGCTCCTGCAGAGTCTTACTTTGTTCTCGTAACAAGCCTGGGAGGAAGGGACTGTTAGCTTTCCAGGAGGATGAAGAAACCGAGGCTCAGAGAGGACAGAGAACTTGCTCAAGGCCACACAGCTCGCTTTAGTGGCAGAGGCAGGATTAGAATTCAGGCCGTCTGACCCCAGAAGCCCCCACAGCTCAGCCTCAGTTTCCGGCTTGTGGATTAAAGTGTGTTCGTCCTGGCCCTGGACTCCCCGTGCGCCCGTCCCGCGGGGGCTCAGTCCCCGAGCCCGCAGGCCCCTACCCGGGCAGCCGTCCTTGTCCCGGGCAAACGCGGCACTGGGTGGAGGAGAGGGGTCCGCGCCCCCTCTTCGCCCCACCCCGCACCGCGAGGCCCAGCCGGGAGGCGGGATCCCTCCTCCGCCCCGCGGGGGCCCGCAATCAGCGCTAATCAGCCGCCGTTAATTATCCAGCCCGTGGGGAGGCGAGCGCGGCGACGCGGGGAGGGAGCCGCGGGGACAGGGCCCCAGGTTCCAGCCCCGCTCGGCTCGCGCAGCGGGACGCTGGCGCGGGCTCTTCCCTCTGGGCCTCGGTCTCCCCGGCTGCACATAGGGGTGGGAGAAGGCAGGAGGCTCTCGCGGAAATGCAGGGGAAGGAGCCTCGCCGCCTGCCCCAAAGGAAGCTGAGGGGCTGCACAGCTTCTGCCTGGAGGCCCGAGCTCTGCCTGGCTGCCTGCTTTGAAACCTGGCTGTTAGGTGACTAATTTAGTTGATCGACTCTCACTTTTCGCATCCATTAAAGGGGGATAAGGTTAAAGTGCTGACATCCACTTAAAATGGTTGTTATGAGGATTCAATAAGGTACTTGGAACAGTTCCTGGCTTATAGGAAGTGCTCAATAAACAGCAGCTTATGGTTAGGGAGCATTTTGCTTGTATTATCTCAGTTAATTCTCAGAACAACTTGGTGAGGGAGGCATTATGACAGATGGGGAAACTGAGGCTCAAAGAGGCCAAACCCCTTGCTTTGTGGTCTAGCATCCATTCATCCCTGCATTTACTCTGAGCATGTACTGAGCACTTATGGTGCTCCAAGCCCTTTGCTGAAACAGACAGAAATAGTTCCCCCTCCTCAGGCCTCCTGTTCCAGCAATTTGGGTTTCCACCCATCTGGTTCCCCTGGGAGGGACACCTCCCCACCCCCTTGTCGTAGCTGGGGAGGATATGAAGGGGGCCGAGCTAATGGAAATCCTTGGGGTTCGGGTGCCTAATGATCCCCCATCCCATAAACATCTCATGTAAATTTCTTTCATAATTACATTGAAAGCTATCAAACTATCTAATTTAATTTCTCTGTGAAAATAAATAGCTAAAGTGGCCCTAGGTACTGGCATAAATACTTCAGGCAGAACGGTCCGGGATTGCTGCTTGCGTAGGCCTGACTGGCTGCAATACGCACGAAATAAGTACATATTTATTGGGCCTGTGCCCCCCTCAGAAGAGGCGGGAATTCTGCCGACTCAGCCAGAAGGAGAGGAAAGCAATTGGGGCCGTGGTGGCAATGTGGGGAGGAGGGGAGGGAGCAGTGGGAAAATATGCCGGGTAATTAATTATCCGTCTTTGTACATCCATAACTTTTTATTAAACAAATATGCAAATGCTGCCTAAATGGTTGCCCGTGCTTGGCTCTGCCTCCAGGATGACTGTTAATCTGCGGCTGGGCCCCTGGGGAGGAGGCCTGGCTGTAAAGTGGGCCAGGGCTGGGTCAGCCTCTCCTCTCTCTCACTTGCTATGGCTCCCCTGGTCCACTGGGCCCAGTGTCATTACTCCAAATTGCTTACCCAAGGCCAGTGGCTCGTGCCTTCTTAATTTCACTCCTCAGCATTCCCATCTCTCTCCCTGGTGGCTAGGACTCAGCGTCAGGCGTCATCCTTTTGTTCAGGCTTCTGTCTACTTCTCCAACTTCATTTCCTATCCTTCTTCCTCTTGCCTGGTATGCCTCAGCCGCGCTAGCCTCTGCCTAAGCTTGCCGCACCTCAGGACATTTGCACTGCTGTTTCTCTGTCTGGCATGCTGTGTTCCCACGGCAGCTCTTTTGTTTCATTCAAGTTTAAAGTCAATGTTGCCTCCCCCCAGCCACCCAGGTAAAAGTGCCCCTTTTGCTTTTATGCTACCTTGCTTTTCCATTTTTTATAGCACCTATGACTCTGATGATTTTCTTTTTTATTAGTTTTTCAAGTTTATTTTTCTCTCCTACTAGAATGTAACTTCTAAGAGAGACCAGCCTTGTGCTATTTATTGCTGTGTCCTCAGTGACTAGAACAGTACACATAGCTGGTCCCTGCTCAATACACATTACCGGAATGAATGCATAAAGGGGGCTTCCTCATTCCTATTTGTGTCCCCTAGTCACCCTCTTCATTTCACACCATTCAGGATAGTCTTTTAAAAAGACTATCCATGACTATCCAGAGCATAAATCCAAGGCCAGACACAGTGGTTCATGCCTGTAATCCGAGCACTTTGGGAGGCCTAGGCAGGAGGATCACTTGAGGCCAGGAGTTTGAGGCTGCAATGAGCCATGATTATGCCGCTGCACTGTAGCCTGGGTGACAGAGTGAGAGCCTGTTTCTTAAAAAAAAAAAAATTAAAACGTACATCCTACTGTGGACAACCTTCCGTGACTCCCTAGTTCTTTGGAATGTTCAAGTTCCCTCCCCCGCCTGCTTATGACCTGGCCTCTGTTTACCTCCCCTGCTCCTTCATCCTACAGAAGCACTGGCCTTCACACAATGCACAGTCTTCCGCGTGAGCCTTGCACAAATTGCTCCCATTGCCAAGTTCTCTGCCATACCCTGCTCTGCGTGGCCAGTTCCACCTTGTGTTTTGCGTCTCAGATCAGGCATCACCTCCTCCAGGAAGGCTTCCTGCTAATCTGCTCCACCTTCCTCCTTCACAGCACTTTCTGGCTCACTCTCCCTCTTCCCTTTCTAGATGCAGAGCTTCAGGAAGGCAGGGATGGTATCTAGTTTCTCATCATTTAGGCAACAATCGTGGAACTGGGCTATGAACTAGATTCTAGGTTAAGAACACGGATCCTGGAGCCAGCCTGCCTGGAGTGACATGCCAGTTCCACTCTTCGTGGCTGTCGTAGAGACCGTCAAAGAAGGCCCTCAGTGGAATCGTGGCATCCGGTATTCATGCTTTTGCACAGACTCCTCCCCTGCACGGACCTAGCGACCTGCTTCTAATAAATAAAATACAGCAAAAGTAATGGGACGCCCATCACCTGTGAGATTCGGTTATAAAAAGACTGTGGCTTCCACTTGGGCACCCTCTCTTGCTCACTCTCTATGCGAGAAGCCAGTGCCGTGTTGCGAGCTGGCCCGTGGAGAGGCCCACGTGGCAAGGAACTGACATCTACAGCCAACAGGCGCCCAGCTCAACCGCACCTGGACCCACAGAAACTGTGAGATAAGACATGTTTATTGTTTTAAGCTGCTAAGCTTTCGGCTAATTTGTGACATAGCCGTAGATAACTAAAACCGACTGAGCGATCACGGGCAAGTTCCTTGACCTTTCTGTGTGTCGGTTTCCATGTCTATGAAACGGGGACCACAGTCGTACCTGCCTAGTGGGGTTGTTGTGAGGGTTAAATGAGTTAGTACATGTGAATCACTTAGAACAGTGCCTGGTACACAGTAGGTGCTGTGTAAGTGCAGCTATTATTCTCAGCACCAGGAGGTGCTTAACAAGTGTTGAACAGAAGTAAACATGGTAAGAACGATAGTTACGGTTGATGCTGTCTTGGCACGAAGTTCCAGCTTCTCAAGATGGCATTCAAGGCCCTTTGCGATCCCCTGGCCTCAGCTTCGTGGCTGCGGTGCTGGGCGCGATGTTCAGCCCACCACATCTCATTTCGTCCTTATTGTGGAGCTGGGATGCAACATCTCTGTGAGGTACGACTGTTGACTGTTTTGCAAATGCAGAAACCTGAGCTCAGAGAGGTTAAGTAACTTGACCAAGGTCACTCAGAGGGAATAAGATTAAACTAAGATTTGAATCCAGGAATGTCTGGCTCCCGGTTTGGCTTATCTGTATGTCCTCAGTGCTTCCCATGGGCCTGGCATAAAGTAGGAAGCGGGTACATGGCTGTTGAAGGACTGACTGCCTGGATGAATATTGCCCACCACCCCCCTTCCCCGCCCCACATTTGTCAGGTGAAAAAGCAACAACGAAGCTCACCCTGCAAAGAGGCTTTGGAGAGCGATGCTTAACCCAGAGGACGGCCCCGCCAGTGGGGACCTGGGGCATTTTCCCAGTGACCCTGCTCAGTGGCCTGCTTTAATGGAGGAGGAGGAGGAGGCAGCAGGAGCCAGCAGGGAGAGCTGCCCATTAGCCCTAATTAGCAGCCGGTCTGGAAAAGAGCTTGGGCAGAAATTAAGATGCTGTCAGTGGGTCCCAGCTGGGTCGTAGCAGAGTGGCAGCTGCAACATTTCCAGAGCTTGAGCTTGAAACACTCAGCTGGGAAGGCCTCTCTGCCTGCTTCCACCTGGACCCAGCGGCCCCTGGGAGGCAGCCAGGCAGTGATCACCAAGGCCCCTCATGCATGCAGAGCTCTGGCAAAGCCCCATACCTCGGTTATCTGCGTGGGTCCTCCCACAGTCCTGAGAGGTGGCACCTGTGTGCCTTTTTTGCAGAAGAAGAAACAGAGGCCTTAAGAGTTTTAATGGTGTGCTCAAGACCCACAGTTATGAGGTGGCAGGGTTGGGGGGCCCTTGAGCCAGTGCCCTGAGCCCAGGGTTGAGGGGTGGGAAGAGGAAGCCCAGGAAGATCCTGACTAGGGATTGGGGAGAAGTCAGCCAGAAGCCAGGGGATGGTGCCTAGGTATCAGGTCCCTGTCATTGACTCCATCCCCTCCCCCACCAGGCAGGGCAGAGGCCCCAGTGGCACCTCCCCGGGCAGGAGACCAGCCATGCAGTAGAGGTGGACTGGGAGGAGGGGAAAGAGGGGGGAGATAGCAGGAAAACCAGGTGTCAGGAAGGACCCAACCTGCCTCCCAAGTCTTCACTTCCTCTCCTAAAGCGCTAAGAATAAACAGGGATTTAAAATCAAACTAAAAATAAAAAAATCACAAAACCCTAAAGCTGCCTTCCAAGAAATCGATGGCAGTGATTTGTGCAGCAGATGTGCTGAGGGGAAGCCCTAGGGGACAGCAGGCAGAGCTGCGTGGTGGGAGGTGGGCCAGGGAGGCCAGGGACCAAGGGGGCCTTCCTTGGGCTGTCCTCGTTGTTACTCATAATAATAACAGGTAACGTGTTGAGAGCTATTACGCACCAGATACTTGCTGAGTGCTCTGCAGAGATTAACTCTTTAATCCTGGCAATTGACCTCCTAGGGGTGGGTATATATGAGCCCTTGTTTTACAGTTGAAGAAATAGATCCAGGAGATGAAAAGGCTTGTCTAGGAGGAGGCTTGAGATTTCAAATCCAAATCTGTTGACTTCTAGAAGCTTCTATGCATTTTGGCCACACCAGACTGAAATGGGGGGATGCTGCCAGCTCTGAGGGAGTCCATGATTTTTGCCTTGAAGAATGACGTAACTCTTTTCCTATGAATATGTTTTGAAAACGGAGAGAGAACACGCCAGTAATGGCTGCCTGGGAGGCAGCAGGGAAGAATCGCTTCCTGGAAGGAGGCTGGGCCCTCCCAGGAGACCAACGCCTGACCTGTCACAGACCTGGAGCCAGTGGGGCCCCTTTCCTCCTCCTAGGCCCGGACCAGGGGTTGGCAAAATACCACCTGTGGGCTGGCCCTCGCCTGTTTTGTCAATAAAGTTTTATTGGAAAACAGTCACATCTACTTGTTGACGTATTATCTGTGCCTGCTTTCACACTACAGTGACAAAGATGAGTAGCTACCAAATACTGTATGGTCCTCAAAGCCAAAAATACAAAAAATTTGTTCACCCCTATCCTAGACAATGTAACCGCCCCCTTTAGATCTGAAAATTCTAGGATATCAGAGCTGAAAGCATTTGTACGGAATATATTGTCCAGTTGGGACACAGAGAGGGGAAGGGACTTGCCCAAGGTCACACAGCAGACCATGGAAGAATCTGGAAGAGAACCCGAGGCTCTTGCTGTAGGAAACCCTGAGGGTTCGCATGTCCCGGGCAGTCCCCACATAGTGTTAGGGAACACTGGACTGCCACCTGGTGGGAAGGGTGTTTCCTCTTCCGTCTTCTTTCAGTCTTCTGACTATGCAGAGAGAAAGCCGGCTTTGGCATTTGAGTGTCTTTGTCACTTCTTTCATACTCAGTAAACTCTGCAAGGAGAGTACAGGACTCAGGGTGAAGCCTTCAGCAGACAACGCTGTTGGATCCGGCTTCAGTACCACTGGTTAGTGTGCTTAGTTTTATTCTCTCTCTGTCCTGTTACTCTTTGTCCACTTAATGTACTGATGTAAGTTTTGCTTTCAAAATAAAATTAAGTATAAAAAAGGAGTGAGTTGTTGGAGGAAGAAAAACATTAAGTAAATAATAGTCCAGGCGATACTTGGGTAAGGCAGAAATCATAAATATGGTATTTGAATGGCCAACACAGGGAACACACGGGTCGATTCCATAATGTTTCTGGAGCTAACGTTGCAAGGTCCTGTGATTTAAGAGCAAAACGTGATCTCAAAGTGAGGGTAGTGCTGCTATCATGGTGGCACGGGTTGGCCACTGCACAAGGCCGCCAGGCCCTTGCCTGGTTGACAAGTGACTTCTAATTCACACGAAGATGTGCTGTGGGCCAACAGGCTCCCCAGCCAGGTCCCTTTATCTCTGCCTTCTGACTTGAGATACAGTCTCATGGGGCGGGGTCACGTTGGAGGCAGACAGGTGACTGACTGACAGAGGTCAGAGGTTAGAGGTTGCTGAGATGGGGGTTGCTCCCTGTTGCTATCTGCTCACCCCTGCCTATTCCCATCCCAAGCTGACCTTGGTGGCATGGGCTGACCTTGGTGCACAGCCATCCACAAGAGTAGGCCCTGGGGAAAGATCAACCTGGGTGTGAGGGCTGACTCTGCTGCATCCTCGCTGTAACTTTAGGAGACTTCCCCCACCTCTCTGAGCCTCAGTTTCCATTAACTGTGAAATGGGCTCCACAGTGGCTGGGCCCAGCTCCCAGGGTTGTCCTGAGGATGTGGATTCGGTGGCGCAGGGGAGCGAGTGACACGCAGTGGGTGCTGGATAAATGGCAGGTAGGCTGAGCTTTCCCCATCCTGAGCCAGACCCTCTGGGGGAGCACTGGGTGGTCAGCTCTCCCAGGGTCATGGCTGGGTCTGCACGAAGCTGGTGGCTGCAGAGGGGCTGGGCTGACTCCCCCAGCCGCTGCCAGGCTCACTTGATGGCAACTTGGCTCCCCAGCTGCCAGGCAGTTACTGACGTTTTTATGGGCAGATCACAGGTAATGAGCTTTCCCTCCAGAACCTAGGGACATTCTAGAAAATTGCACCCAGGGTGGAAGGTAGGAGGTGGGAGCAGGGCCAGGAAGCTCCACTGCAAAGGAAAGAATCAGCTGAAACCAGCGAGCCCATGTGGGCTCGACCACCAGGGGTGGCGCGGGTGGCGCGTATGGCGCGTGTCTCTTCTCTCTCTCAGGATTACTTTGTGCTGAGCTCTGTGGTCTCGTAGGCTGATTCCCTGGCATTGCAGATGGGCAGTGACTGCCCTAAGTCCTCCCTTCCTCCTCCGTGTATGCATCCTGCATCCTCTACGCACACACCGTCCCCGCCCCGCTCGCCCACCCAACAGGTATCTATGGAGCCCTCTCCTTGGCCAGGCACTGTGTAAGGCCCCGAGGACAAGGTAGTGGACAGGACAGAGGAGAGGTGCCTGTCTGTCCCGAGAACACTCACCCCGTCATCCATCTACTCAGCTACCAGCCACCATGGCTAGTGGAGGTACTGTGATGGTCATGAGCGATGCTGTCCCTATGCTTGGGGGCGCCAGTGAGGATGCAGATCCAGGCTTTGGGGATGGGCCCTGATGGGTACCAGTGAGAGGACAGGTGATAGGCCCCTAGGGACACTGGCGATGAACACTGATGGTGCTGCCCAAGTCATCGCTGATGACTTCCATCAGAGATGGTATCCTCGGGGTGCTGGTGCTAAGCATTGATGTCCCCCCCACAACATTGCTAATGGATGCTGATGGCACTCCTATGACATCAAGGGTGGGCACTGTTGGTGTCCCCAAGGCCCCTGGTGCTGGGCACTAACAGTGCTCCAGTGACATCAGCGCTAGGCACTGGTAGGGTGGGGACCTGACTTTGATTCTGCTGGAGATCTCAGTTCACCCTCCACCTTTGGCCTCCCTTCTCCCACCTGATTTGAGCTCTTGCAGCAGATGGACCTCGGGCTGACCCTGTGGCCAGGAATGTGAAGTAATGGTGGCCGTGGCCCCCTCCTTGCAGGGCTGGCTCCCCCTGGAGGCCAATTGATTACCCTGCCTGGGATTCTCTCTATGGCTAGAATGTCATTTTCCACAAAACCTCCTCTTTCTTGTAATTACTGAGAATTAGAGAGAGAGAGAGAGAGAGAGAGAGAGAGAGAGTATTGATTGCCATCTCTGGAAGCTCAGGAATCATTTAGAGTAGATTAACCTAACTTTCTTTTGCCTTTTGGGAAGTTGGACTCTGAGTTATTTAAGGAGATTAATCAGCTTGTAAGAGATTCAGACAGTCTTCCTACCTCTTCTCTTTCTTTATGGGCTAGCTGGGGCCTTGTCATTTTCACCCTGCTTTCGAAATATATTTGTTCCTCTCTCCCTACCACCCTGTCTGTACTTCCACTGTTATTCCTAGTTCCTTTGGTTCAGTGGGACTCTCTGCAGGCGCTTGTTTTGGGGAACAGTAGGCACACCTTGGCCTGGGTAGCCTTGTTTCCTGGATCCTGGGCTGCGCACCGAGTCAGAGAGGGCTGGGCCGCCCTAGACAAGTCTCCCCCCGCCCCAGGCCCTGGGTTCCTGCAGCTGTCACATAGGAAGGATCTAGCCATCCCATTCACTAACAGGCAGTGGTTTCGGTGGCTTTACTGCGAGGCTTGCACATCAATTCTGCAGACGCCATCCTATCCGCCACTCTTCTGGGTTTGCAGGTGCAGCTCAGCCCCTCCTCTTCCCTTCCAGGAAGCTGTCCCAGACTGTGCCATCATTCTGGGAACGCTGGTCCTGCTTAGTGAGGTGGAGAGGAGGGGAGGTGGGAGGAGAGAGGGGAGGGGAGAAGGGAAGAGGCGGTGAGAGGTCCTGCTGAGGGTTCAGCGCTGCCTGACTCTGCAACGACACTTCACATGGAGTGGAAAAAGGGCAGGTCCTGGAGCCAGACAGACTTGGGTTCAAATCTCAGCTCTAGTCCTTCCTGGCTGTGTGACCTTGGGCAAGTCACTTCACCTCTCTGAGCTTCAGGTCCTTCAACATTTGAAAGGGATGACAATGGTTCCTACTTCACATTGCCACTGCCAAATGAGGTCAAGCTTCAAACAAGCCCTGGCTTAGCGGGTGCTCACTGATAGCAGGCAGATGTCTCCAGGCCCCAGACCTGGTGGAGGGACTTCCCATAGACCCTCTGTGGGGACTTGCTGTGTGGTATGGAACGTCATCTTGCCTTGGGGACCTCCACTCCTCCTCCCCACCTCCCTGGCCCCAGGTAGATGCAGAAGGGGCAGCCAGTGTGCCAGGGGCTGTGGCAGGTGAGGCTGGGATCCTCAGCTCTTGGGGGCTGGGAACTTTGTAGGCCCTCACTGCCCCCTCTCTGCTGCTCCTCTCATCTTCCAGGAGAAAAGTTTGAAGTCGAATGGGTCCCGAGGTAGAATATTTTCCAAATGTCAGTGCAATCTGTGGCACATTACAGCTAAATGTGATCATCGCAGTGCCGGGCTCTGAATGTCAGAGCACTGGCCGTGATGGAGTGACAAACAGCAGGTTGACAGGTGGGGCTGCGGCCCCCCTTCTCCTGGGAAATCAGCCTGGGGAACTGGGCCATCTCTGAGTTCAGCAGGCAGGGGCCACGAGGCTCTGTGGGGACACACAGTGGACATTGAGGGGTCCCGCGTGTTTGATATGTGCGTATGCATGTGTACGCACGTGCCAGTGTCTCTGTGCCTGTGCACCTCCTCCCCGTCGTCTTTGCTGTGTGTTGGTGTGCACGCATGCTCTGACAGCTCGAGAGGGTATTCACTCAGTACAGCTTGAGATCTGTGTGTGGCTGTTGTATATGTGTCCCCCGTCTCAAGGTGCCATCGTATATCTAAGAGTTTGCACACATTAGTAGAACCCCTGGAATGGTGTACACACATTTGCGCTAACGGACCGTGAGACTTTGTGTATCTGTGTAGATACAGACACCGTCTATCCATGGAGCCTTTGATATCTGTCATGTACACCAATCTTCCTGTGCCCATATGTGTAGTTGTGTGTGCACACGATTGTGTGTGGTTCTGTGAATAGTATTTGATTGTGTGTGTATATGCAGCCTCAGGACATCAGGTGTGTGTGTGTGTGTGTGTGCGTGTCTAGGTTTGTAAATTCCATCTCAACTACAAAAGTGGAAGGGGAAGTCAGAGTGCGGAGGGGGCTCTCTGCCTCGATGCCCGGGTGGCGGGGGCGTCTTTATGGTCTCCTGCTCTGCCGGGCTTGTGATTGGCTGGGTGGGAAGGGGATTAAATTGTCTCCAATTACCAGAGAGTGAACGGTGAGCTGTGAGGCCGGAGGGATGGTGCGTGAATGCCAGGATCTGCCAACCACCACGGGATTAAAAAGCCGTGTGCATGCAAGAGGCCCCACGCGTCTGTGCGGGTGTGCGTGCACGTGAATGCCTATGACCATGTGTTTGTGTCTCTGTGTGTGGGTATATTTGCCTATGAGAACGCACACGAGCATGGCTGTATTGTGTGTGATCGTGAGAACATAGATGTGTCCCTGTGTGTCTCTCTATGTGGCTGTCGTTGTTCCGGGTGGGTGAGCTAGCATGCATGTGTGGGGCTGGGGGATGTGTGTGAGTGTGTATCTCCATGTCTGTGAGCACGTGTGTATCTGTATATGATTGCGCATGTGTCTTTGTGTGTCTGAGCGTGTGCGTCTTTGTGTGAGACTTCACATATATGGGTGGGCCGCTGTTTTTCTCTGAGTAGTCGTGTGTGTGTGTGTGTGTGTGTGTGTGTGTGTGTGGGTGTGTGGGTGTGTGGTTAAATGGGAGAGTCTGAGTGAATGGGTGGCTATGAGGAAGAGGGAGGGAGAAAACTATGCCCATCCCCACCCATCGCAGCTGGTGATCCGAACCCTAAGACGTCCTCCCTCAGCTGGTGCTGAGCCTGGGATGGGGGATGTAATGGGTTGAGTTGCGTCCCCCTAAAATGAATATGTTAAAGTCCTAAACCTGTCATTCTTCAGAACGTGACCTTATTCGGTAATAAGGTTGTTGCAGTTGCACTTAGTTAAGATGAGGTCATACTGGAGTCAGCCACTAATCCAACGTGACTTGTGTCCTTATAAAAAGGGGACATTTGGACACAGAAACGTGTCAAGGGAAGAAGATGGCCCTCTGTAATCCTAGGAGAGACGCCCGGAACAGATTCTCCTTCACAACCTTCAGGAGGAATCAACTCAGCTGACACCTGGATTTTGGACTTACAAGATTGTGGCCGGGGAGATAATACATTTCTGTTGTTCAAGCCACCCAGTTTATGGTACTTTGTTACGGCAGCCCCAGCAAACTGAAGTGCGAAGAGCGCTTCTCCTACCGCTCCCGTCTGTTCCCTAAAGACCCGTTTCATAGACGTGCGACTGTCATTAGCAGCTGCCTCCTCTTCGCTCCTCCAGCTCTGAAGTACTCTGCTCGAGGCCTCAGTTTAGCAGCCAGCTCTGGGAGACCTTCCTGATAACCCCATCGCTGTCCCTCTTCCAGCCCCTCTCCTGTCCCCAGGTCTCACCTTCCTCCAAACTCTCCTGGCGAGACTGACTTTATTACTGCCTCGAAAGTAGGTACATCTTCTTCCCCCCTTTTTCTCCTCCCCCTGCATAGCTCCATGTCCTGCATATAACAGGTGCCTACTAAAGGCCTCAGTGAGGGATTCCTGACTTCCAGCCTCTTTGTGGGTTTGGGATAAGAAAAAGGACTCGTTCCTAACCTCCTCCACCCCACGTCAAGCCCCCCCATCCATGCCCTAACCGCTGCCATTTGTTTTGTGCTTACTCTACCCCAGGGCCGAGCTGGGTGCTTTAGTGTGGGCCACTTCCCTCTCCCAACGACCCCAGGGAGTAGCTGCTAATTTTAGCCCCATTTCCCAAAGGAGAAACTGAACCATAGGGAGGAGAAATAAATGGTCTAAGATCATGCCTTAAAATTCTTGAATGCCAGGTCAGGAAGGAACTTTAGGGATTAGTTAGGTTACCCCTCTCAGCTGCCCCTATTTTACAGCTGGAGAAACTGAGGCCCAAGTGGCCCCTCTCCCTCCACCTGACGTTGGCGCACCTCAGAGTTCGCCCTTGACCCTCTGACCCTGTCCTTCTACACACTCCTGTTGGGCCTCCCTTGCTTACAACAGCAGCTACCTGTATTCATGGGTGACGAGCAAATATCTCTCTAGTCTCCCCGCCCCCCAGCCCTGAGCCCTGGCCCTGGATTTTCCCATCTCATGCACACGGCCTGCAGGCCCCTCAAATTCAACATGTCGAAAATCAAACTGCCCTTGCCTGACCCCAGATCCGCGACTTCTCCTGGGTTCCCTGGCTCATTACCAGCTTTGCTGCCCTTGTCACTCAAGCCTGAAGCCTTTGACTTCTTCCACCCGCCATCCCCACATCCAGTGAATTCCCAACTCCTGCTGGGTCTTCCTTCTAAATATTTCTCAAATCCACTGTTGCTGACCCAGTTTGAGCCTCGATGTCTCTCTCTGAGATCCTGTGTCAGCCTTTCATATCAGCTAGAATTAGGTTTGGCTGCTTGAGACAGAAGACCAAAGTCACAGTGACTTCAACAAGTTGGAAGTGTATTTGTCGCTCACGTAAACCAAGTCTGGGGATGGGACGTTCAGGGCTGGTATGGTGGCTCCATGAGGTTGAAAGGAACCAGGTTTCCTTCTAGTTCCCCATCGGGCCATCCATACGGTATGACATTTGTCCTCATGTAGCTGCTTGAGCGCCAGTCATCTTAGCTGCGTTCAGCCAGGAGAAAGGAGCAGAGAGAGGAGTCAAAGGCGTGGGTAAGCGGTCTTCTAAAGAGGTGTCCCAGAAGCTGCCGCAGGACAGTTCTGCTTAGATGGTATTGGCTGAGACTCGGTTTATGCAGTGCCCCGCCGTGATGGAGGCCGGGACATGTGGTCCTTGTAAGAGAAGGCCATGTGCTTGGGTAGGAGTGGGAGGTTCTCTGATTAAGGAAGGAAGTGAGACGGTGACCTCCTCTGTTCCTCACTGGTGTCCCTCTCATTTGTCTCACCTTCTAATCTACCCTGGACATAGCAGCCAGGGGAATTTTTCTAAAATGCCAATCCGTACATAAGGTTGCCAGATTTAGCAAGAAAAAAATACAGGATTCCCAGTTAAATGTGAATTTTAGGTAAACAAGTTAGTAAGTATTTTAGCATAAGTATGTCCTGTGCACATAAGTATGTTCTAATATTTAGGATACTAATACTAGAAAAATTGTTATTTACCTGAAATTCACATTTGACAGGGTGCCCTGTATTTTATGTCCCCTGTAGCTGTGCACCTTTCATGGTTCCCACTGTTGGCAGGAAGAGGCCCACACTCTGTGGAAGGGTTTGCTGGGCCCTTTATGATCTGACCTGGCCAACCGACCTGAAGAAGCCCCGCACTTGAAGACATACCCCTGATGTCTTCAAGCCCCCAAACCTTTGTTTAAGTGCTTTCCTCGGCCTGGCCTGCCCTTCTCCAACTGAGAAACCCCACACATCCAGAGGGACTGTGGCATCTGTAGCTCTATATTCCTGGGGACGTGGTAGGGGTGAGTGATTATTTAATGAATGAAATGATGAGTCCAAGACCACACAGCAAATGAGGGGCAAGGTTGGAGCAGCCACCTGGGCTTCATGACTCTCTCTACAGTGCTCTCTGCACCCAGGTTGGCTCACGTGGGCCAGGTGCTGGGATCTCTGTTTCCTGGGCCTTCATTCTGCATAAGCTCCTGTCTGAGCATGGCATCTCCCAGCACACAGGGGGTTAAGCCAGCCTTGGAGCTGGGAGCTGGAGCCCATGGAGTCCTTCCTGACAATAAAGCTAATGAATCCCTCCTTGCCGTTTTCTCTTGAACAATAACATTTAATCATCATTTGCACAGTAGATGAGAAGTTTGCAGCAGATGCAATTTTGCGTGAGTGGTGATTTCTGCGTGTGGGCACCATTCTTGTTGTCCCCAGCACACCTGACAATCTGGGGCTGGGGCAGGCTGCACTCCAGAGGGGGTGTGTGTACATCCACGTGCTAAGGATCTGAATCCACACACGTGGGAGACGGACTTTGGAGGCACGTGTCCGTTTGTGTGCATGCTTGCCTGCAGAGTTACGTACGTGTGGCATAGCTGTGGGTGACCCATGGCGGATCTACCTGAAGGTGCATGTAGACAGAGGTGGCTAGGTGCCTGAGGACACATGGTCTGGAAGTGAAGGTACATACATGTAGACAGGCAGATGCATGGAGGTGTATACCATTGCATGTGGGTGCATGTGCTTGCTGTAGATCTGAGCATTTGTTGGAGGATGCCTGTTTGTTTAGATGCTTGTAGGTGATCATGTATGTTACGTTAATACACATAGACCTGTGTGCTCACATGTACAAACACATCTATGGGCATGATGCACTTGAATTTAGAGTTCGTAAAGAGCTGTTCCTGATGTTACACATGCTTTCCTGTGCATGCATGAAAACATGCATATGTATTAAGGATGAGTGCCTAGAGCTATGTTTGTGTGCAGAAGCACATCTGAGGGCATACACATACATGTACAGTATACTTGAATGGGAGTTTCTGGGGACACATAACCTCTTCCAGGTGGCAGACGACCGACTTTCAGCAGTGTCCTCACAGCAGAAGAAGGCTCGAGAGCTCTCTGGGGTCACTTTTGTAAGGTCACCAATCCCAATGATCAGGGCCATCCCAATCTGCACAGCCTCCAAATCCTATCACATTGGGGGTAAGGATTTCAACATGAGAATTTGGAAGTGCATGTGTATGAGTGCATGCCTGAATGGGAAAATACGTTTGCTCATTGAAGAGCACCAGTGGACACACAATGAGTACAAACATGAGTGTGCACATGAGAGCTCGCCTCTAGTACATGCATAGTGCACTGGCATGTGACCACACTTGCAGATCTGCAGGGTATACTCTGTGTGCATGGCTGTGAACATGCATGTGTCTGCATTGTGCACACAGATGGGAACATGTCTGTGCATACATGTGCATGCATCAGGTGCTGGCATGCTCATGCATGCATGTGCACACACTGAAGCGTGTGCCCTTTCGGCTCAGAGTGAGGGCTGACAGGGCTACATTTTCCAAAGGCTCAGCGGCCAGTGGAAGAGCTGGCCTGAGAGCGCTTGCTGGCAGGAGGTAAGTGGAGCTGCTGATTCGTGACCTGGGGGTGGGCCGCGATGACGGCTGGCTGATGGATGCGGGCGCTTAGCCGCCCCCTATGACAGCAGCTGGCTCTCCGAGCCGCCTGAATCAGGAGGTGGGAGGTTAGTTCTTGACCTGTGGTGCTCGATGCTGGCTTCCCGCGTCCCTGGTGTGTGTCCACAGCCACATGTGGACACACATGCATTGGTACACACCAGAGACACAGACCCAGGCTTGGATGGTGGCCAGTCACCTAGGCCCCACCTCCACCTTGCTCCCCAGCTCTGCCATCCATCTGGAATGTCTCCCCCTCTCGCTAACCTGCTTCTTTCTCCACCCCCCCGCCCCCAGCAACCACTCAGGCTGGGTCTTGTGCAGAGCCCCAGGGGGGTAAGTGTAAAATGGGCGAGGCCCTCTTCTCTTGTGAGCACTGCTTCCATGTCCCACCCTCATAAAATAGGACTAATGAAAATAACTGCTTAAAATGAAACAAGGCAAGTTATGTGAAGTGCATAGAGCAAACATAGGGGCCACTCTCCATGAATTTTACCTACATTAGTATGAATTATGCACAGTGCTTAGAACACTGCCTGGCATGCAGCAAGTGCCATGTAAGTGCTGGCATCGTTATTGTTACTGTCATTGTCATTCCCATTGATATTCCTGGTTCTGAAATTCTTGGCCAATTATACATCAATTCTTGCTCAAGACCCTGAATACTCTTTTATCCCGTAACAATGACAATGATGATGACAATAATAAAAAGGGATTTTTTTTCTTTTCATTTTCCTAGATGTCTTGTAAGGAGAGCAGACATCGTGGAGGGAAGGCTCTTCCTTCTCTGAGCTCCTTGGTAGAGTAGGGTTTGCCTATTTGGAGTCTGGAGCTGGAGCGGCCATATTCTCTGCCTAACGCAGGGAGAGCATTTGGAACTCTTAGGGAACCTATTAGGAACCAAAGGCACAAATGGCCCAAAGCTGCATGCTCACAAAATGTTTGGTGTGAACGACCACCTTGTGGCACCCGGTGAAGGGGCTGGACTCACCGGGGATGTCACTCTGTCGCTCAGTGAGCAGCGGAGACACCAAGCGCAGGTGCAGACTGAGGGGACCTTACCTTTCCCTCCACGTGCCACCCTGGAACTGGCAGAAGTCACTGGGAGGCTTGAGGACTTCCACAGGCTGCGGAACGCAGTGGCGAGGAGAGGAACGGGCTCTCCTAGAGCACAGACAGTGACTTTTGGATACACCCAGGACATGTGTTCAGGGATTGCCGTGTGCTGCTGGCGGGGTATGTTCTGGGGGCCAGAACGCTCAGGTTTGAATGTCGGCATCTCTAGTTCTCTGATCTTGGGCAAGTTACTTAACCTCTTTGTGCCTCAGTTTTCTCACCTATAAAATGGGGGCTACCTCACTGGGTTGCTGTGGGATCAGGGAGTTAATTCATGTGAAGTGCTCAGAGCACGTGGGAGGTGCTCAGTAAGTGTCAGCTGCTGTTACTGCCTTGTCCTCACTGAGATGCTGTGGAGTAGGTGTTCTGAGTGTGTGCACTTTATGGATAAGAAAACGGAAGCACAGAGAGGGTAAATAACTTGTCCAAAGTCACGTAGTGGGTAAACGATAGAGCCAAAGGCTCAGAAGGTGCATCTGGATGAATAATGTTATTTCCAGCGAGATCTTTGATTCTGTGTGCGCTTGGGTAAGTCGCTCCCCATGTGTGGGGTTTGGACTGGATGTTTAAGGGGCCTGTGACTACATGTCCATGTATCCCTCCAGACGGGTAACCTGCCTGTAACCTTCTTCTTGGCAGGGTCAGACTCTGCCAAGGCAACCAGTGTATGTGGAAGGAACAGACTTGGAGTCAGGAGACCTGTGTTGTCCCAGCTCTGTCCCATATCCACTGGGAGACCTTGAATCAGTCATTTTATTCCTCTGGGTCTCACTTTTACCCCTTTACAATGGGGATAGCCATAACCAACCTCAGAATCGTTGGGGTTCTGTATGTGAGAGTTGTGTACACGTGGATAAGAGAGGTGATCACATGTTTCTTTAGTGGTCCCCAAGTTACCAAGCCCATTTGTAGCTCGGGCCACAGGAACCATGGCTTAAGGGTCCCATGTGGGGCAAACTGAGGTTCCCAAATATCCCACTACTTGGGGCTACCACACTAATCCCACATCCCTGCCATTAGCCACCCTCAGTGGACTTCAGAAAACATACATGTTCAAGTTGAGCAAATCATCGAGTTCCTTAGCCTGGCCTTCAAGTTCTTTTTACAACTGCGTCCAGACTTTCTGACCTCACCATTTCTCCACCCTGAGGTCCAGCCCCTGGGACCACACACCCTTCCTGAAGCTGCTGCATGTTTCTTGCCTGTCCCCGCAGCCCCCAGCCTTTGCATTCCCAGCCCTGCTCGGGACGCTCCACTCTTGCTTGGCCATTTCACATCTCGTACTCATTCTTCGAGACTCAGCTGAGGTCTCTTCCTCTGGGAAGCCCTCCAGGAATTATTAAATCTTTCCTCAGTGTTTCCAGGACCTTGTTCTGTTAATTCTGCTACAACTCTTACCAAACGCATTATTATTGGCTGTTTCTGTTCCCCGACCTTTCTCCTTCCCCCTCATTAGGTCTTGAGCTACTGGAAGGCAGGAACTACTCATCATCTGTGTAACCTGGGGCAGGTTACTGCTCCCTGAGCCTCAGTTTCCTCACCTGTGAACCGGGACCAACAGCACCCAACTTAGACGAAATAATGCAGGTAAGTCATTCAGAACATACTGGCTGTCTCTTGATCTATCACTGAGATGCTATGGAGGGAATGAATGAGAGATCCCTGGGAGGGTAAAAAAATAAAGCTAATGATCATTTATTGACCACTTTCCACGTGTCAGAAAGGCACTGAGATCAGAAGTTAACATTCATTACCTCCTTTAAGCCTTTTAAGGGAAAGACTATTATCATCCCCATTTTACAGATAAGGAAACTGAGGCTTCAGCAGTTGAGGACCTTGATGAAGGATGCCTAGCTAGGAGGAGCCAGAATTCACATCAGATCAACGTGGAATGAATGAATCACTGGGGATGGGGGTGGGATGGGAGGACAAATAGCCTCTACCTCATAATCATGTGGTTTTAGAGCTGGAAGCTCTTCCAGATGACTTAGTCCAGGGGTTCTTAATTTGGGGTCCATGGATGGGGAGACTGATGGGTTCCCAGACAAGACAGATAAGGTCCCCACCATGCCCAGTGGCCTTCCATCTCCCATCAACTCTTTCCCCCCCACCCCCGCCTAGTCCTGGAGCCACCCAGCTTGTCCCGTCTTGGCACTGCTGCTATTTTGGTGTGGCCTGAGACTCTGGGAGGCTGCACAGTCGTTGGGGGCATCCCTAATCCCTGTCCCCTACTCAGGGAAGGACCAGGAGCTGACATTTGTGACCACTTCCCCCTCACTTGGAGATGCTGGGAAGAGGGGAGGACAGGACAGCTGGGGCAAGGGAGAGGGCTCGGACCCCAGAGGCAGACACACTGGGCATCTAAGAGCAGCAAAGATAGGAACAGCAACAAAGGCTAACATTTATTGAACACCTACAATGTGCCAGGCACTGTCCTAACCACTTGACACATACGAACCCTTTTTATCCTCACAACTCTTGGAGGTAGGTTCTGTTATTAACCGCATTTGACAGATGAGGAAACTGAGGCCCAGAGAAGTGAGGTGACTTGCCCAAGCCCACGCAGCTGGCCCGCGCCTGAGGCACCACCATTCACTGGCTGTCCTTGGACAGGTCACAGCCAATTCTGGGCGGGGGGCTTTCCCCATCTGTTCCGTGCAGGACCCCACCTCCTGGTTTCTATGACAACTAAGATGGTCTCCGTACAGCGTCCCAGCACACAGTAGGCGCTCAGTAAATGAACAGCCCTTCCTTCCACTTAACTCGGATGGGGGGAAGCCTGCGGTGGGGGCAGCTCGGCAGCATCCTCCCCGCAGCCCGGGTGGAGTAACCCGCCCCTCCGACGCAGCCACGCCACCCCATCTCCCCTCCAACCCCAGAGCCACGCAGTGCCCCGTCTGGCCTCAGTTTTAATGACGTTGGTCGTAATTCTGCACCTCTGGGCCCAGAAGCTGCGCCCCCAGAGGAAGGGTCGAAGAGTCCGCCGCTAACAAGGCCCCCTCGCGCCCGGCCGCCAGGGGAGGGAGAGAGGGCTGGGGAAAGGGGCGAGCGGGGGGAATGCCTGGTCCTGGGCGGGTCCTGGGTGGGCGACCCCCGACGGCAGCGGTGGGGCTAGGAGGCCTGGGCCTCGTCGTCCCCGCGGTGGCCGGCGTAGAGCGCGGCCAGGGCCCGGAAGCGCGGGCCCCAGCCGCTGAGATAGGCGAAGTCCTGCTCGGAGCCCGACGAGCCGCTGTGCAGCGAGCTGAGCGAGGCGGCCGGCGAGTCCGCGCCCTCGAAGGCGTAGGTCTGGAAGGCGTCGTAGGGCGGCACCGACTGGTCCCCGTCCGCCAGCGCCACCTTGCGGCTGATGAAGTCCCTGAACACCGAGAAGTCCGGCTCGGGGCTGGGCGGCCCTTGAGGGAGCGAGTGGCGCTCGGAGGGCAGGTGGGGCTGCGGGGGGCTCCCCGCGCCCCCGCCCCCGCCCGCGCCCGCGCCCGCGGCCCCGCCGCCCCCCCTGCCCCCGCCGCCGCCTCCGTCGCCGCCCTTGAGCTCGCCGAAGTCGTAGAGGCTCCGCAGCGCCGACATGTCGTAGGCTTCGGTGTCCTGCTCGCCGCCGCCCTCGTCGTTGTACTTGATGACGTTGTCCCGCATGTCCTCGTCCTCGTCTGAGCTCAGGTGGCTCTTGTGGTGGCGCCTGAGGGTGAGGATCAGCAGCACCAGCACTGCGCGGGAGACAGAGGGGGCGACTGCAGGCCGGCCCCGCCCGGGGCAGTACCAGGAACACCCCCCTCCCACAACCCTTAGCGGAGTGGGCCCGGCCTTAGCATTCGTGCAGACTCCCTAGATTTCTGCTCGGAAACGCCTTTCTCACAGTCAGAACTGAGCTGTCTGGAGAGGTAGTGAGCTACTCATCTCGGGAGGTGTACAAATCGAGGCTAGATCACCACTGGGGGTGAGGTGGTGGAAAGCAGTGTTAAGGGTTTTCATGAGTATTAAGGGCTGGATCCAGCCTCCGAGGTCTCTATTCTCAACTCTGTGAAAAGATACACTCCCTGAGGACTCTAGGGGTTAAGGACATGACTGCGGCAGCTGAGAGACAAATGGAGCTGGGGGAGTGAACGATGTCCTTGACAATGACCTCTCTTTCACTCTGGTCCTCCTCTGTCCACCCAGAAGTCCTGAGCTTCTGCCTAGTCCTTCGGTTCCCAGGTCAAGACCTGCAAGAACCCTTCCCTGAGAGCTCCAGGTCAGATTCAATGCCTTCACCTCCAAGATCCCCTGAGAAGGGGTTCTTTGATCACACTGGTTCTCCAAGTGTGGTCCCTGGGCCACCAGCAGCAGCATCCTCTAGGACCTTGTCAGAAATGTAAAGCCTCAGGTTTTGCTGCAGATCCACCGGGCGGTCTGTGTTTTAACAAGGCCTCCAGGTGATTAAGAGGCAGCTCAAGTTTGACAGCCACAGCTATATCATGGACCAGACCCTGCTGTGTTGTCATGTCTGTCTCCGCCATCCCAAAATACACACCCTGAACTACCCTTGAGGACCTTGGACCTGGGACCAAGTTCCCCTAGCTTGGTGCCTGGCATGCGATCAGCACTTGAAGCACACTTGCTGAATGAATGAATGAAGAGTTGGATGGAGACCTGGGTAAGTGAAAAGGTGAGTGAATGAATGAATTGTCCCCTCTCGGCTTTCTTCACTTGACTTCCAGGACTCCACATTCTCTTCCTCCTCCTCCCACCTCACTGATCACCTATTCTCAATCTTCTAGGCAGACTTCTCCTCACCTGATTTCTTAGCTCAGAGGTCCCAGGACTCACAGATGTCCAGGGACTCAGACCTTGATCCCTTATCCACACTTTTGGAGCTCTCCTTCAGTCTTATGGCTTTAAGTTCCACTTAGAGGCTGAGAAGCTAACGACTCCCATATCTCAGCCTCCAGTCTGGACCTCTCCCCTGAAATCTAGATTGTACGTCCAATTCCCTACTCAACATGTCTTCTTGGTTGACCAAGAGAATCTCAAACTTAACATGTCCAAAGCTGAAATTATAATCTTTCCTCCTTCCCCACTCTTGGTCTCCTCCATCTCAGCAATGGCAACCCCAACATTTCAGTCACTCAGGGCTTTGAAAATCTCTTTTGTTCACTGATGAATCCCAGTGCCTAGAACTGTCTAGCACATAGGAGGGACTCACTGGATGGATATATAAGGAAATGATGATGGGTGTGTGGACAGATGGATGGAAAGACAGACATGTGCCGGTACACTGCCAGGCACTGGACTCTTCTTGCTGCTCCAAACAGCTCCAGCCAGGCCGGTGGCAAGAGCCAGCTGCTAAGCCATGAGGCAAGGTACTAGCTCACCATCTGATGAGGTGGCTTATGAAAGGGAAGGGGTTATAGGCTGGGGACAGGTTTGGTTTGGACGGGGAAGGAGGTGTCAGGAGAGAAGTGGGAAAGATGGATGGATGGTTTCTGGAGCCGAGGCCAGGAGCTGCCGAGGGGGATGCCCGTGGGAGCAGATGGTGGGGATCGCGAGCGGCAGGCGACAGATGTGCCAGGCCTGATCAGCGATTCCGCCCGTCACCTTTAGAGCACTGATGTGCACTTTCTTCGTTTGTGGGCAATTAGGCAGAAATTTGTTTGCACTGCCTCGGAAAATGAAACCGCTGTAAAGTGCACCCTCTGGAAAAAGGGCTTCCGAGCCACGGGCTGGGGCGGGGAGGGAAGGGAGGTCTGGGCCTCCCAGCTAGGAGGGGCCTGCCCAGCGCCTCTGCGGGGTCCCGAGAAGGACAGCTGCCACAGGCAGGTCCTCAGAGGGCAGGCAACGGCCACGCCTGTGCTAGGCAGCAGAGCGAGGGGCGGGAGGAGCTGACATCGCCCAGGGAACGGAGCAAAGCTGGTGTCTGCAATCTGGACCTCTTGGAGTTGCTCTAGCTCTGGCAGCATCCTGAAGCCCAGTAGCAGAACTGAGTCATCCATGCCTTGCGTGGCTGCAGCTCTGATAGTGGCATTTGGCCACTTGAATCCAGTTAGTTCTTGAAAATTAACCCCTTCACTGGGGACACTGGGGTTCAGATGGCTGCTAGTGGGACTGGGTACCAGTGTAGATTGCCCCTCACCCCCAAGTCTTAAGACTTTGCCCTTGGTGCTCCAAGGTTTTCCCCCTAATTAGAGTCATAGCAAATGGTTTAGTTAGAGGAGCAAGGGACACAGGGTGAGAAGACCTCATTTCAAGCCAGATGACTAGCTTTGTACCCTTACACCAGCCACTTAACCTCTCTGAGCCTCGGTTTCCTCAGCTGAAAAATGGGATGATATACCTGGCCATGTGTTTGTGAGGTCCACAAGAGAAAAGTTTTACATGGAGAATAAGAAAGGACAATAGACATGAGAGAATTTAAAAAACTATGCTCAGTGTCTAAGAACTAGGGGGAGCTTTGGGCTATGGAGAGGGTGGGCCAGTGTGAACGGAGTCCGTCTGCAGTGGATGGTCGTGCTCTGTACTGAGACTTCTGATAGGAGGTACGGGTTAGAGCTTGGAGATTGCTCAGAACAGCTCGTCCTTGTGTGGAGAGGGAAACTGAGGCCCTGTGGGGGCTAGCTGGGAAGGAAACCCAGGGCCCCAGGCTGGGGTCAGTTGGGCAGGGGCGGGTGGTTCCCGGTGGACTCACCGACCAGGATGAGGACGCAGACCAAGAGGGCGATGAGAGCGCCGGGGCTGAGGGAGGTGGCCATGACAAAGGCCGTGGTGTTGCAGGACTGGATGGCGCCGGAGCTGTCGCAGCCGCAGATGCGGATGGTGAGGGTGCCCGTGCTGCTCAGCGTGGGTGGCCCGCTGTCCACTACCAGGATGGGCAGGAAGAACACGTCCTGCTCGTGCCGGTTGAAGCCCACATGCTGCGTGTGCACTGCGGCCGTGTTGTCTGCTCGGGAAGAAGGGGGTGGCGTGTGACTCGGGGCCTAAGGTCAGCCCCTATCCCAGCCACCTCCTGATTCTACCTTGAGATCTGCCTCCTTATGCCCCAAACTACTGCCTCCCAGCTGGTTCATCTCCCAAAAGTCTGTTAGCAGCTGTCCCCAAGATCCTGCCCTTAGCTGCCCAGAGATCCTGTCCCCAGCCGTATAGCCCACAATTCTGTCCTCAGCTGTCCTAAGATCCTGTTTTCAGCTATGGTAAGATTTTGTCCTCAGCTGTGCCAAAGTCCTGTCCCCAGCTATTCCAAGATTCTGTCCCCGGCTAGGCCAGGGCTCTGTCCCTGGCTATGTCAATGTTTTTTGGCCGGCTTTTGTTCTAGATTCCACCCCAGCCGCCCAATGTATTCTGACCCCGGGAGTCCCGTGGTCCTTGGATTGCAGTTTGCTGGGCCCTGACAAGTCCTGGGTCATCAGAGGGGACTGGATATCTGCCTTGGCTGAGGGATCTTTCTGTCCTTCATCACCCCAGGCCAGTCAAGAGTCCTGGAGCCAGCTCCGGAGTCTCTCGATGAGAGGCTGAGGCTAGAGGGCTGGGGGCATGGCTCTGGGGCCTGATGAGGGGACCTGAGAGCGGCAGGGTGTCTCACCCACATTTTTTCCTTTTCATGCAGGCAGCCAGAGAGGACAGTGAATTAACACAAATGGAACTCGTTGTGCTATTCAGCCTGTCGCTGGGAAAACCAGACGGGATGCAGGGCAATGGTGGCTGGCCTTGGAGCACAGGCTTAGGTGACAGGTGGCACCCACTTCCTCTGCCCTTCCTGCCTCCTCCACATCTGCCCCGTTTGAGTCCGGCTCCCCTGGACCCCCCATCCTTTTGATGGCTCCTCTCGGTTCTGTACAGCGTGTTGGTAGAAAGTGCTCAGAGCCCCACCCTTGGCAGCCAACTCTGCAAAAGGTGGCCCTGCCTTTGTGCCCCTCGGTCCTCCCTGCCATCGGAGTCTTCAGGCTGGTCTTTCTCATCTGAGACTTCGGCAGCCTGGGTCCCTTCCCCAGCTTTGTGGCCCCAGTTAACCCAGCCCAATCCCCAGCAGCCTCCAATTCAGTGCCTTGGATCGGGCCTTTGTTGTCATGGACGTATGCAGGAAAAAGAACCCTTGGGAGGACTGACTTGTGACCTTGGGTGCATCTAGAAAGTGGACATGAAACAAGATTGGTCGTGAGTTGAAGACTGCCCATGAGGGAGGGGGTGGGTACAGCAGGGTTCATCATATTAGCCTATCTACTTTTACACGCATTTGAAAATTTCCATAAAAATGTTAAAAAATAATGCCGAGTGTAAAAATAGTGCTTGGGAAACCTGCCGAGCTTCTTTGGACCTCAGTTTCCTTGACTGAGAAAAAGAGTATCATGCAGGTGTGAGAGTTAAACGGTATAATTCATGCATAACCCTTAGAATAGTGCTCAGCACATAGAAATTCTCAATAAATGCTAGTTAATGTTTTTTTCGGACTCTGTCCCCATTTTCCCTCTGCTGCACCCTGTCCCGGCTTCCTGTCCAGGTTGCCCTGCCTTTGCTCATAAAGTTCCCGTTATCTGGAACACCTTCTTCACCTTCTTTCCTGGGCAAATTCCTCATCCGTCATGCTCCAGCTAAATGTCACCTCCTTTCTGTGGCCTCCTTTCTCTGCTTCTCTGGGAAGGAAGGATTTATGGCTCCCCGCTCCCCGCTCTGACGACGCAGGTGCCATGCACAAGTTCTGTTACAGCACTTGTCACGTCGTGTTAAGTTCGTGTGTGCCTGTCTCTCCACTGCACGGCCAGCCGGGCCTGGCACTGAGCCAGTCCTGAAGCATGAAGCTTGAATGAACCACAACTTTCGGACGAACTGGGGGTCGTGGGTCAGCTCCTCAAGCCCTGGCTGGGCCTCAGGCCCTCCTGTCGCAGGGTGGGTCAACCCCATCTGTGGACCCCTCTGCCTTCCATGGGGGGAGGAAGAAGGCTCAGGGCAGGTTAGGGGAAAGAGGGGACGGTGTGGGACTCATGTGCACAGACCGGATGCTTTTTATGCATCAAGGACTTTGCGGGCACTTTAAATACATTGTAATGTTTAATCTTCACAACCACTGAGCGTTGTGGCATCGTCCCTCTTTTATGTATGTGGAAACCGTGGCTCAGAGAGAAGTGACTTGTCTGAATGTGTCCAATAAAATCATCCATCTATCCTTCCCTCCTTCTTTCTGTCCATCCAAAAAATCTTCATTAACTCCTATATGCCGAGCACCGTGCTAGTTACTGGGGGAAAACAAGAGCTAAATCGCCCACAGTTGTGGATCGGAGCTCACATCCCAGCGTGAAAGACAAATGTTAATCAGGTAAACCTGCAATTGAGTGCACAGTTGCAAACCCTGGTGAAGGAGAAGCACAGGAGGGACACAGCAGAGGGCCTGACCCGGCCTGGGAGGTCAGGGGAAGCTTCTCGAAAGAAGCGATATTATCCCCGAGCCCTGAATGGCTCATGCAAAGGCCTTGAGGTTGGACGAAGCCTAATACGCTTGAGGAACGGAAAGCAGTCCTCTGTGGCTGGAGGGATGAGGGTGACAGGTAGAGTGAGTCAAGATGAGGTGGACAGGGAGGCAGAGGCTCCTCGTGGAAGCCTTGGAGGCCATGGTAAGGATTTGGGTCATTTTCTTAAAAGCAATGATGAGAGGCTATTGATGGGTGGGTTTAAAGCAAAGAGGTGACCTGGTGACACATCATCTGTTCGTTTAACAGCAAATGTGACTTGAGCAACCTCTGTATGTCAGGGCTATTCTAGCCCCTGGGGAGAGAGCAATGAACAAGACAGACACGGTCCCTGTCCTTGCTGAGCCCACATTCTGGCTAAGGAGACTCATAATCTAAAATACAAGAGTGATGTGGAAGAACATTTAGGAAGCTGTTGTGTGTTTGAGGTGCGAGATAGCGGTAGCAGTGGAGGCACAGAGAAGCAGGCGGATCTGAGGCATGAGTGGCTAGCTCTGGCTCAGCCTCCAATTGCCGAGTGAGAACAGAGATGTTTGTCTCTCAGGGTTGCTGTCTTTAGCCGGGGAACCATATGTTCTGAGCGTGCTGGGCGCTGCCACTCCTCCACCCCATGGAAGGGAATCCCCGGGCATCATCCCCGAACCCAGAAAGCTGCCCTCCTGGGCAGCAGCTGGCTTCATCTGGGGGTGCTGTGGCCACCCCACCCCCCTGCCCCACCCTTCTAGGTGGACCTGTGCCCAGCACCACATCCATCCATCTGGCCTGACATACATCAGTGTCAATCCCTGGCTGCAAAAGCAATATTTATAAATCACGTTTCCAAACTGGCTACACATTTATACAAAGAAACAGATGGGTTGGGGTAGCCGTTTGTCACCTAGGATATTTATACAGCGAGGAGGAGGGGCTTGGCACGCTGTGGGCAGGGCTGAGGGACTGCAGGAGGAGGCCTTCCACGGCTACTCTGACCTCAGCGTGCTGCTGCCACCCTGTCCCTGGAGCTTATAGCAGGGGCCACGCCCGATGGGAGCTCTGGTGGCTCCCGGCCCAATAGAAGCAGTTGGGGCAGAACCTCAGGCCCCAGGGGTTGGAAAGACTCCTGAGCTTGGTGGGGTTGAGCCAAGGCTATCTGTGTTTCCTGCGGCCAGCTCAGGATACCGTTGGAATAATGAGTAGGCAGCATTGTCCTGGTTGTTAAAATATTGAAATACTTCCCAAAAGGTTTAAATAGCTGTGACTCTAAGCTCTCCCCCACCACCTGCACTGCCTCAGCCTTTCCCCTGGGCATCCTTCCAACTTTGACTCAATCAAGCCACTAAGGGGTTAATGCCTGGCACTTGGGGGCTCCGGGGTCCTGCTCTAGGTTATGGCCAGCATCCCTTCTGATTGGACATCTAAGTTGCACTGGATGTTAAATGTTTCTAATATGACGCCCAGGAATACAGATGGGTCTGGCTTCAGAGGTCACTAAAGTCTTTCCCATTGGGGTGTGTAAAGTCCTGGGGTGATCCCAGACCTATTCCAGAGCCAGAAGGAATGAGCACGGTCTGGTCCCTCATGCCTCTCTGACTACATCTCCTCCTAGCCCCGTCTCTCACTTGCTCCAACCATGTAGATCTCCCGTTCCTCCAGGAGATGTTCCTCCAAACATCTCACCGCAGGGCCTTTGCACCTGCACTTTCCACCTGGCTGTTTCTTTGTTCAGTTACCTGTGTGGCTCACTTCTTCACTTCCTTTAGATCTCGTCTTGCTCTAGATTCCCTAAGGCAACCCTATTTCAAACAGCTTCTCCTCTTACCATTTTATTTTTCATTGTTTCACTGAACACATTTTATCAAACATCTACTATGTGCCAGGCACTGCTCTAGGCACCTAGGGTTAAACAAAATCAAGTCCAGACTCTTGTGCAGACTGCATTATTCCCCCACCCCAGCCACTTAGCATCACTAACGTATTTTTTATTTGTTTAATTTCTGCCTCTCCCTTACTAGAGTATAAATTCCATGAGGGTGGGGGTTTCGCCTTGTTTGCGATTGCATTTCCAGGGCCTGGGGCAGAGCCTGACACGTAGGCATTGCGCCTCCAGAAATGCTCAATAAATAATGGCCAGATATAGGGATTGACATGTGCTAGGTACTAACAGTGTGACATGGTAGTCCTCATCCCCTGGGGCCACCCAGCCACCCAAAGTGGTAGGTCTTATCAGCCCCATTTTACAGATGATGAAACTGAGGCTTAGAGAGGGGCAGACACTTGCCAGGGCTGCACAGAGAACCATCCTCTGAGCCTGGACCCCTCACTCCCAGTCCTGACCGCCCTTCCCTGTCGGTCATTCCTTAAAGGTTCAAACTTCAACTTCATGGGGAACTTGTGGGGAGTGGGGTGGGGGGAATCTCACAACAGACTCAGCTCAGGCTGGGAGGGGAGGGTTGCTTTCCAGGTAGGGAGCTAAGGCAGAGGTGCACTAGGTCTGGGACAGGTGTGGGTTTGAATCCCAGCCCCGCCACTGACTCCCTTTATCACCCCAGGCGGGTCCCTTGGCTCTTAGAGTCTCAGTTTCATCACCTGTGAAATGGGAAGAGGGGTCAAAAAACCACCTCCCAGGGTGGCTAAAAGAAATAAAGCACTTCCTAAATGGCAGGTGCGGAGTGTGTGCCCGCAGCTCACTGCAGTCCTCACGCGGAGCAGGGGCTCTTTCCGCCCCGGACTCTGGCCCAGCCACGCCCAGCTCTTCCCTTTCTGCACCTTTCCGTCCACCATTCCCCGCCCTGGGGATGCCCCTCCACGCCGCCAGCCCCCGCCCTGCTTGTTCTTCATGGTGTGGCCGTGGGCTGGGCCAGCTCCAGCCCGGCCCAGACTTCCTGTGAGATCTTGCCGACACCTGCGCCCCCGGCTGCCTCCGTCCCTCCGTCTACACCACGTGGCGAGGGCAGGGGGCTGAGCTCCCCCACTCCACGCATCCTAGGGTTCGGTGGCTCACCTTGGATGTCGAGCAGAGAGAAGTGAGGGTTGCTGGGAGCCTCGGGCACCAGGCGGAAGTAGAAGCGGTGCCCGCCCTGCGGCTCGTCCCGGTCCACCACGCTGATGGTCTGGATGAGCTGAGGGGCGAGAGGGGCAGGGAGCTGGCGGTGAGGCTGCGACCACTCTGGGCCTGGGCAGGGTGGCCCCTGGCCAGTCCTGGAAGCACCCCCTGTCTCCGGCCCCGCAGTGGTACCTGGCCTGGCTTGGCATCCTCACACACAGCTGCCTCGTAGGGTGTGGCCAGTTCTGGGGGATTGTCGTTCACGTCCAGGATTCGGATCCTGAGGGACGCCCGGGATAGCTGGGCATGATTGTCTGTAACAAGAGCACAGGAGTGGGGGGAGAGGCACCACGTGTGAGATCTAGACACCCCATCTGTTACCAGGACAAGGTTGGGCAGTGGGGTCGCACTAAGATTTGTGGGGGGACCAAGTTGGCACAAGGACCAGGACTGGGGACATGTGGGCATATGTGGGTAATCATCACTGTAGCCATCGCCACCACCATCCCTATCACCAACCCCACCATGACCACTAGTACTGGCACCACTGGCCTCACCACCACAACCCCCACCTTCCTCACCAGTACCACCCCCCCACCATCCCATCCCCCCACCATCCCATCCCCCCACCATCCCCATCCCCCATCCCCATCTCCCCACCATCCCCATCCCCCCATCCCCATCTCCCCCACCATCCCCATCCCCCCATCCCCATCCCCCCCACCCACCAGCCCAACACCAGCCCCACCATTAGCGTCATCACCACTCCACCATCATCATCACCATCACTATTACCATTACCGTTACCACCATTAAACCATAACCACTACCACTGGTATGATCATCACTGCTCCGGGTTACCAACATAACTGCCAGTATCACCATCACCACCCTCACCACTATCACCATCCCCACACTGCTGCCATCGCCATCGCCACCATTATACCATCACCATCAGAGTTAGCACCAGCACCACCGTCGTATCCACTAGTACCGCCCTCACCATCTCTACCACCATCACGAATACCGAGACCATCACTATCCCCACCCTCGCCGCCACCACCGATCCCACCACCATCACCAGTCCCACTGTTACTACCATTACCCCCCCATCACCAATATCACCATCACACCCTGCCCCCCACCACAAACAACACTATCATCACCATTGCCATCCCCACACCCTCACCAGAGAGTGCAGAGATTGCATCTGGAGCACCCAAATCCATTATTTCAGGTATCCTTGCAGAAACCCTATGGTTTGGTAGAATTTACGTCCCTTTATTGCAAGGGAGAAACTAGAACATCGGAAAATTTAAAGAATTGGTCACCTGGCAACTGAACTCTGCTGATTCTGAAAGGGCCAGACAAGTCCAAGGAGGTGGGTCTTGGCCAGCAAAACCATGATGTCCCCATCCCTCCAACTGGGATGCCTTTGAGGTCAAGGTCCCTGTCTTATTTATCTCTGGGTCCCCAGTGTAGGTTCTGATATATTTGTTGAACCAATGAATGGAGCCCAGAAGGATCATCTGCAGGAGGCTTGGATTCTAGGTATGGCTGTGTCCTTGACTCAGGGTTTGATCTCTGCTAAGAACTTGACCTCTCTAGTATCAGTTTCCACACACAGAAAATGAGCAGAGCATTTTCCGGAATCAGAGTTCTGATCCCAACTCTGCCACTTTATATCTGTGTGATCTAAGCTGTATCACTTGAATTCTCTGGGCTTCAGTTTCTCACTGCAAAATGGGTCTAATTGTAATAAGTTGGTTAAGAGATTGAGTTAATATCTGTTAAGCACTTAATACAGTGTATACAATGCACAGCAAGTGCTATATAAGTATCTGTAAATAAACAGACATCCTCAAACGGTCCTTTAGGCAATGACATTAAATGACTTCTTAGGATGTGGAACAGCTCATCCTAGCCTGTCCTCTCTGAGAAGCACCCTGAACATTGGCCCTTTCTAGCCTCACCCCTGACCTGGACCTCTGGGTGCTCTTTGGCACCCCATCCTCCGCTATCTCAGCCATGTGTTCATTACCCGCAGGTTCCAGGACCTGCCGGTGACCTCAGGAACATCCCCTGGGAGAGGAAATCACATCCTGCTTCCAAGCAGTGACTTGGATGAACAAAACTCTCTGGCTGGGCTGGCAGGGAGCTATTTTAGGGGCAGCCTGGAAGCTTCCAGACAGCCAGGCACCCCGTGAGTTTTGGGGAGAGTGAGACTGGTCGGCTGCCTCCCTCCCTGAACTCAGGGCCCACCGGATGCCGCCTGCGGCTGCCTGCGTGTTGATAAAGAGAGAAATGGAGATAGGAAGCAGGTGAGGGCGATAGGAGACCCACCTCCGAGGGGTCAGGGAAACGAGGGCAGCGAGTCCTTAATTAACTCAGACCCTAGCCCCTGTCTGGAGTTCCCCTTAGCTGGGGGCGTTTTATCTCCTCAGCTCACCCAGCGATTAGAGGGGGCTATTCTGGGGGCGAGAGATGGGAGTCGTGACTGGGGATGCCGGGTGAACCGTTATTTTTAAGAGTGCGCGTTGCTGAAAAACGTCAACAGACAGATGGTGGGTGCTTTCGGGCGGAGGGAGGGCGAGGCCCACAGCCAGGAACAGGCGCGTCTCTCCCAGCAGAGGCAGGGGGAAGTTGGTGGGGGGCAGGGCCTGAGGGCCCTTGCTGGGCACCCTCTCCTGCAGCGGAGGGTGGTGGGTGCAGGGGCTGGAGGGAGAGACAGGATCCCACAGGCCACATAGAAGGGAGACCCCCGAGCAGGCCGGACAACTGAGTGGGCAGTCACCCACCTGCAGAGCTTATCCTAGGAACCCCTGAATTGGGGGCTGGCCTGGAATCCCAGAGCTTATGGGCCGGTCCCCCGTCAGCATCCAGTGCCATTGCCATTGCCATTGGGGCAGTGGTTCTCCAGCCTGGCTGTACATTACAATCACCTGGGAAGCCTTTAAAAAGCACCAATGCCCAAGTCTTGATCATTGATATATGTTTTTAATAGCTCCTCAGGGGAATCGAACCTGTAGCAAGGTTTGCAAACCACTGTTCTCGGTGCAAACCACTGATGTCTTGCCTCTGATCAGCTTTCTCCAAACCCCTCCTGATCACAATTAGTATCATTTATAACAATTGATCATCATCATATTTTGACCACCTTAAATATTTCTGGCATCAAACAAGGAATCCATCAGTTGATTAATCTTGACCTCTGCACAGGACTTTCCAATTCATAACACCCTTTCTTATCTATGACCTCATTTAATTCTCAAAACAGCTTGTGAAGGAGATATTCTTAGACCCATCTTGTGGATGAGGAAACTGAGGCCCAGAGAGGGGCAGGACTTTTCCCAAAGCCATAGTAAGTCCGTGGCAGGGCTGGGGCTGAGGGCTTAGTCTCCTGACACTAAGTCTAACGCTTGGTCCGGATCCAATGTCAGTGGGCACCCCTGCTGCCTGGGTATTTGCCCATCCACTGGCAGCTGCTGCCTGGACCCAGGCCCAAGCTACCCGCACCCAGTGGCTGGAGGCAGGTGCCCCTCCAGGGCCTGGGTCCCCCACGGCCCTCCCCTCTCTGCATCTCAGTTCAGCTGACTGACATGCAAATTAGTTTAATTATTTCTTCTTCTAAAATAAATTATATTTTGCAGTAGCTGCAATATGTTGTGTCAGGCAAAATTACATTCAATATTTTTAAACTAATTGATGCAGCCTTGAGGAAGGCTGATTGACAGCCCGGAGCTGAGCAGGCCTGCGGCCTTAACCGATTCCTAAATTAAAATTAAACGTGCTTTGGCCGGGTGCTTCCTCCGTGAGATGGCTCCCCATTAATCCGGGGAGGTGGCAGGTGAAGCCCTGGGGGTCCGAGGGCTGAGGAGGCCAGGCAGCTAGTGGGTGGGGGCCCCTGGAAGCAGGAGGACTGTTGTGCAGAGTGGCAGGTCTCTTACCTGCACTGGGCCTCTGAGTTCCTCACGTGTAAAGGACAGGGGATTGGACTGGGTGATTTGGAACTGAGGCTTGTGGATTTTGCTGACAATTATGGATTGAGCACCTCCTTTGTACCAAGGACACAGCAGTGAACACAACCAACACGGTTTCTCAGTCTAGCAGCAGGGACAGACGTTATTCCCAACTGATAAGAGCTGAGAGAAAATAGCTCAGGAGCTATGTGAGCACGGAGCAGGGCGTCCTGCCTGGTGGGGTGCAGGGATGTTGTCCCTGGAGTCAGTGACAGTTCTGCTGAGACCTGACTAGGTAGTAATCAGGTGAAGGGGATGGAGAGGGAAAGACTGTCTCAGGGAGTGGGGTCAGCATGTGCAAATGCCCTGGGGTTGCTGAGTTGGCTGTGGTTAATGAGACTCTAGATCTCTCCCAAGGAGGAACGCAGCCCCTAGCAGAGTTACCAGCCTGGCATCTGGACCAATCTGAGTGGGACGGGGGGTGGGGCTGGGGGCCAGTGGAAAGGGAAGAGGTGATGGGGCCCGGCTTGCCAGAAGGATAGCAATGAGCACATATCGAGTGCCTGCCGTGGACCGGGGTCTGGGCTGTCTCATTTCATCCTGTCAACCCCTGTGGGAGGTAGGTTCTAGTACTGCTGCTATTTTACAGAAGAGGGAATGGGCGCAGAGAGGTGAAGCAACTTGCCTAAGGTCTCACAGGGAACAATGGATGGATCTGGGACTCGAACCTGGGTCCGGTTCCAAAGAGGGTGTTTTTAACCACCAGCTGGTACTGCCTTGCTTAACTTCTTCTGCTATCAGAACCCTGATTGCCTTCAAGACCCCACAAAAATGTCCCTGCCTCCTCCAGGAAGCTTTCCCTGACTACCCTCAGTCCGGGGCAATTGGAGGGTGAGCCCAAGTCTTCCATGCCCATGAGGTCCCATGTGATGGTCTTGCATCGTGCCCGCCTTGTTCCTCACCCAGCCTCCCTCTTTCACTCCCCTCCCTTCGCTCCTTCAGGCCCTTGTCTGGAAGGCTTCTTCTCAGAGACACCTCCCCTAACGACCTGATTTAAATTTGCCCTTTGCCACCAGACACCACTTCCCTGCCCAGTTTCTCTTCACAGCATTTATCCAACACCCTCAGTGTTTTTTGCTTACGTACCTCGTCCCCTAGAACGTATGTAGAATTTTCATCTGTTTTCTATGCTGCCGGATCCCAGCACCCATGTGCATGGCATGGAGCAGGTGCATAATAAAGATTTGTCAAATGAATGGATTTCACTGTCCATGGCATCCCTGACCATGCCCCTTGCTCCAGAGGGACACTGGGGAGGTGACAGGGAGACACTCAGACCTTCTCGAATGGACTGATTCTGCAGGGGCCACGTCCCCTCCGGGATCTGTCCATCTAAGAAGCAGTGTCGTGCTGCGACCCTCTTCCTACCTCTCTCTGGACAAACTTTTTGTTTTTTAAGAGTCGAGATTGCTCTCTGTCGCCCAGGCTGGAGTGCAGTGGCATGATCATAGCTCACTGCAGCCTCGAACTCCTGGGCTCCAGTGATCCTCCTGCCTCAGCCTCCCAAGTAGCTGAGACTACAAGAGCATACCACTATACCAGGCTAATTTTTTATTTTTTTAGAGACTGGGTCTCGCTATGGACTACGGTTTTCTCATCAGTAAAACAAATGGAGTTGGATTCTGTGGTTCTCCTTGGCTGTCACAGAGAGAGACTGAAGCCCGGAGAGAAAGAGAGCAGCGAGGTTTCGAGAGTGGGAGTGAGAAGGGGGAAGGGGAGAGAGAGCCCCTTGAAGGCACCTCCTCCCGCTGGCCTGCACTGAAGGGGAGGGAGCAGAGCTTGGACCCTCTTCTCCACCGCCCCCCAGCCCCCCTCCTCCCCAAGGGAATTAAATTGCATCCCAACACCAGGCTCTGATTAGAGCTGGCCAGCTGGGCAGGAAGATTTATCATCCCAATTACAAGCCCGCCAAGACCAGCAGGCAGGACACCGAGCAGTGCTGGGTGAGCAGGTGGGGGTGCTCCAGGGAAGGGGGTGTCAGGGCAGCCAGGTGTGGATCCCTTGTACTTCCTGCCCTGTCCCCATGTCCCTCCAGTGGAAGCAGGAGGCTCAGGCGCCCTTCTCTGTCTCTCTCGGGGACTTTGATTATGTTTGGCTTCCACACGGAGACTGGAAGCTTTGACCTTGTTGGGGGGAAGTTTATTACTCCAAGGAGTAGTGGAGGACTTCTGGGTGAAGCAGGGACCCTGAAATCGTAATATTCTTGTAATTCAAGGAGCAGAGTGGAGATGGGAGAACATTTCCTTCCCCAGGGGCTGAGCTGGTTCCTAATGTTCTGGGCAGTCCTGCTGAGACTCTGTGGATGTCAAAAAATCTTTATTCCTGTCGGCATCTGTTAGGTACTTAAGGTGGCTGGGAAGGATCTCAGGATCCTGTCCAAGAGGAGCCCAGGCCTGATTTACACACCTCTGGTGACAGGGAGTTCACTGCCTCTCGAAGCAGCCCCTTCCACGCAGAGCTGTGACATGCTCTTCCCCAGACGCCCGGCCTCCCGGCACGAGCTGCCACCTGTCCTGGCCCTGCGCATCTGTCCCCCACTCCAGGTTCACTCCTTCCAACCCACCTTCCCTGGAACCCGAGGGAACATCAGAGAGCAAACAGCCGACCGTGCCGCTCCTCTGCTCAAAGACCTGTGCTGGCTCCCTGTTGCCTCCAGGACATGTCTGGCTCCTCACAGGACATCTAAGGCCCTTTCTGGACAGGCCCAGGGAGGGTCGTGACCCTTAACTCTCCTCACCTCGCTTCACCTGCTCCAGCCAGCCTCCAGCCCCAGCCTCCAGCCACATCCCGTCTCTCTGTCCTCAGAATGCGCAGTGGACCGCCCAGCCTCCAGGCCTTTGCACGCCGGGGGGCTTTCTGCCGGGAGCACCTGAATCCCCTTTCTTCCTGGAAAGCCTTCCTCGGCCTTTGCGACCCAAGCAGATGTCCCCTCCTCTGGGAAGGGGTTTCTGCCCCTCACAGTGTGGGCAAGTATGTCCCTGCTCCTCGGGACTCCCCGCCGTCCCCTTACTTCCACTCCGTGTTGCCACTGACTGTTGCTGACATGTCTTTTCCCTGCCCCCCTGTGAGTCTCCAGGCAGCCGCCAGGCCTTGTTTGCCAGCAACTCCCAGCACCCAGCCCAGCCTGGGGTGGGTGACAAGAGGCCCTCAGGAAACACTGGAGCTCTGCTGCTCAAAGCCCGATGCGACCCCTCACTCCCATCCCCCCACCTTCCCCTAGCATCCTCCTGAGGGTACCCGAGGGAACATCAGAGACACTGGGGCCTCCGTCGCCCCAGCTCTGAAACAGGGTCCATCGTCTCTGACATTCCCTGTCCTCTCAGCTTCTTCCTCTCGCTATTAATAGCACCTACCGTGTGTCAGGCACCGTGCTAGGCCCTCGATGTCTGTTATTTCTAATCCCCAGGGGGTTTATGTTTTACATAAAGCATTTAGCACCATGTCTGGGCTATGGTAAACTTTAAATAAATAGAAGCTGCTTTGGTTAAGCTATTATTCTTACACCATCCAATAAAGTAGGCATGGGTGTCACCATTTTACAGATGAGAAAACCGAGGCAACAAGAGGGGCAGTGACCCATCTAAGCCCACACAACTGGGAGCCGTGCAACTAGGAGCAGTTCTTCCGCATCACACAACGCCGCCTTCCTAACTGGGCAGCAAGCCCCTCTGTCCATCCATTCCGTAAAGCTTGCCCCGCGCCGCCCGCGCCTGGCCCGCGTGAGTGCGGCAGACACAGACCAGACCCTGCCCGCGTGGAAGGCACAGTTCCCGGGGCAGAGGGACATTCACTGAGCGCTCACACAGATGCACGTATAAATCATAACGCGTGCTCTGTCGTGTGAAGGGAAATGCGGGGTGCTGCGAGACGTGACTTGGCCTGGGGTGACCCAGATGGGGAAGCTTCTGGCAGATCTGGTTAACCCTTTGTGGTCCGGGACAGCTAGATATTACCCCTCCAGATCAGCTTAGGACTTGATGACCTTGGAGGAGGTGGCTGGATGGAGCCCCCTGGCATCCCCCCACCCCCAGCCCTGGCTTTCCAAGCCCCCCCCCCCCAACTCTTTGAAGACTGTCCATTTACAACTGCCCTTTCCACCAAAGTATTCAGGCACAAATTGTATTTTAAATTCAATATCGGTCATTAATATTTCATGATTACAAAACGTTAAAGATAATGTCAGTGGAAGGAGCGTCTGCCTGGGCAGAATGGATGACTCAGAAGTTCGGGGAGAGGGGAGCCGGCATACTAAGTGGCCGGGGAGTCTTTGAGGTAATCCAGCATGACAGGCGGTGGCTCCCGGCTGAGCGCAAGGTTCTCCGAGGCGCTCACGGAGCTGCGCCACTGTGTATAAATATTTCCCCTCTGATTCTTGTCACCTCACGTTTTTTTTTTTTTTATGTCTGGGAGCAGGCGGGGCCACCATGACCCCCTAAGCGTCCCCTCTTGTTTCTGAGGAAGCCAAATGTATGCTTCCGTGGGAGGGCACGGTGCCAGGCGGGCAGACCTGTTGGCACTGCACCTGGGGCTCGGGCTGGCTCCCGGGGGGCTGGGGTCAAGCCTGGCCCTGCGTGGACTTGCTCTGTGATCTTGGGGCTATCGCTGTGTCTCCCTGAGCCTCTATTTTCTCATCTGTAAAACGGGGACAATAATGTTGCCCTTGTCTCATGGAGATGTGAGAAGGTACGGTGGGTGGGTTATTTGTGACAGCTCCCGATTTTGTGCCAACACCAAGGAACGATGACTGCAGGGGCAGCAGGGAGGGCTGGGCTCTGGAGTCAGGCAGGCTGGGGCTGGGAATTTGGACAAATGACTTCACTTGCCTGAGTTTCAGTTTTCTCAGCCACACATTGAAGATAACAGTAGAATCGACACCACTGAGGGGTGAGGATTCTATGAGCTCACCACTGCAAAGGGCCTGGCACAGGGTCAAGACCAACAGATAGCATTAATTGAGCACTTATTAAGTACCACCCACTAGGCTAAGTGCTTCCCGTGTGTTATCCTGTTTAATCCTCCCAGGAGCACTGTGAAGTGGAACCACTCCTTTCCCTGTTGATGAATATCCCGGGTGAAGAGTGGACAGGGGTTGGGGGTGCAGCTCAGAGATGGGGTCTCCAGCCCAGTGGCCAGTCTGCTGTTTGCAGAGATCCGTCTCCTTCCCCATGTCGGCTCGTGGGATTGGTGGGTGGGATCAGAGAAGAGCTCAGAATGCAGAGTGTCAGGAAAAGGGACGCCACGCAGCAAAGCCATGGTGGGGACCGAGTATTCCTGGCACAAATCCCAGCTCTGCCACTGCATGTCCTTGGGCAAATGTCCTAACTCTCTGAGCCTCCCTTTTTCTATCACTAAAATGGGTGCTGATCATGCTACTGGTTAGGATTCAATAAAGTATGTTCTAGAAAGCATCTAGCCCAGAATACGTATTAGATAAAAATTGTAAGATGTTTGGGAAGAGGTGTCCGCCCCACATTCTTTCTCCTGTGAAATGGCAGCATTACACACTTCATATGCTGTTCTACCTGCTTTCTGAAAGAGACCCACTGGGCAGCAGCACAATGCTTAACCCGAGAGGGGACTTGCTAGTGGTGGATGCCAGGCAGGTGGGGAGGGCCTGTATTGGTGGGTAGGGAGAGACGACATCTCTGCCCAGCAGCCAGGCCAGTCGTCTCTGGCTTCACCTGCAGCCAGAAGCCTCAGTTGCTACCCAGGGAGCAGGTCTGCGGAGGCAGGAGGGGGAGCTCTCTTCCCCCCCAGTCCAGCCACCACTTCCTCTCCAGCCACCTTTGTTATCTCCCTTTCATGCGGTGGAGGAGTGGATTCAAAGGCTCGGGAACAGCAGGCACTGAGGTTTGAGCCAGCTTTGTATTTTCTTTTAAACTGTAGTTGAAAGAGACTAAGGGAACTTCAGCCTAGGGACTTCCTCAGCCCAGAACAGGCCAGTGGGGCCTGGGAAGTGGGGGCAGCCAGCAGGGGGAGGAGGAGGAGGGCTGGCAGGAGGGGCCTGGGGCGACCGTGGGGCAGAGGCGAGTTTAAATGTTAACTGTTCTTCCCAGCTCAGGGACTCAACAGTTGTCCTGTTTTCATGATTGCTTACTGGCGGCTCCGCTGACTCCCCAGACCTTGAGAGCTGACAGGTGGGGGAGCTGGGAGGGCTGGTGGCAATGTCTTGGCAGTGTTGCTCCAGGGTATGGAGGGGGACTGGAGGGCACTTCCCTCCCCCCTCTCCCAGTGCTCCGTGAGTCTCAGCTCCTCACCTCCACCCCAGCTACACCAAACTGCCTGTGACACACACACACACACACACACGGATTCTTCCAGAAACTCAGGCCAAGCTCCTTGGATTTGTCTTTGACCCCTCTCCATCTCTCATCAGCACGTCAGCCCATCAGCAGGCGGCTATTGGCTATTAACTCTGTCTTCAGCCTGTATCCCAAAGCCCACCACGTCTCCCCCATGTTGGGACTGCCCTGGGCCAGGCCACTGTCCTATCTCCCTGGCACTATTGCCTTTAGCGTCTAGCTAAGCCTTGCTCCTCCCCAGCCCCCAGTCTATTCTCAGTGCAGCAGCCAGAGGCACCCTGTCAGGCTCAAACCCCTCCTCTGCTCAAATTCCTCCTGCGACCCCAGTTTCATATGGAGTCAAGTCCAAAGACCCTACCATGGTTGACCACTCTGCCTGTCGCCAACCACACTGGCCTCCATGCTCACGGACTACCACCTCAGGGCCTTTGCAGTGGCTGTTCCCTCTGCCTGGAATGCTCTCCCCCCAAATGTCAGCATGACCCCCCCACTTTACTGAGGTCTTTGTTGGAATGTCTTCCTCCCAGGGCAGCCTTTCCCTAAGAGAAAAAATGTCCCCTCTCTTCCAACCCCCCGTCCCTGCTTACTTCTCTCCCTGCTGCTTTTTAGGTCTGACACATCATGCACTCTCGGTCTCTTAGCTTGTTGATACTCTAGTCCTGCCACGAGGACAGAATCTTTTCTGTCTTGTTCCAGGCTGTATCCCCAGCCCCTAGAACAGGGCTTAGCATATAGTAGGTGCTCAATAAATGATGAAAGACGAAAGCTGGCCTCAAGACCAGCCCTATGCCCTTGACTTGGGACCCCTCTTGGACCTTTGTTCTCGCCCATCAGCTTTTGCCCCACTTTCGCACCTGCAGGATCTTCTTTCCGTTTTTTTTTCTCCACTCTTTGCTTCGCCCCCAACCTTTGGCCCCCCCTCCATGGGCTTTGACTGACAGCGCAGCCTTTGCTCCTCTCCCCCCTATTTCCCTGAGCCAGCAGGGATGGGGGCGCCCAGCTCACCCGCCTCCATGGCCAGCACTGTGATGTTGTGCCAGCCGGCCGTCTCGCGGTCCAGGCCCTTGCCAGTCACGATGGCGCCCGTGTCCGCATCGATATCGAAGATCTGGTCCAAATCTGATTCGCGGTCAATGGCGTACCTGCGGGGGGCAGGGCGGGGCTGATTGAAGGTGCTCCAGGGCCAGGTGGAGCCCGTGCTCATGTCCCCCACCCAGGAGAGGGACTGCCTGCCTGGGACACACAGGGTGGAGAAACCCTTTCCCACAGAGGAGGAGCGGGAGGCATCTGAGCTCGCAGGGCATTTGCACGGGCGACTGCTGCGTGCCCACAGGCAGCCCTCAGCCTTTCTGGGCCTTCCTTCCCTCAGCCGGGCAACCGACCTAACGCTTTGCTTCCGGTGGCCACTGCGAGCACTGGAAGGGGCAAAGTGCTGGCACCACTAATGTAGGTTCTTGTCTTTCCATAAGACGTGACTCTGGAGTTGAACTTGAGAAGGGGCCTGGAATGGCACTCTGGGCAGGGGGAACAGAAGGTGCCAAGGCAGGCGGCTGGGACTTATCCAGGCGCGGCTGATGGTGCGGCCGGCTAGAGGGCGCAGGTGGAGAGCCAGGCGCCCGAACGCTGGGCGCGGCATTCAAGACTCCGACGCGTACTGGGAGCCTATGGGGATTCTGAGCAGGAGAGAGGGGGTCACTTGTGGCCTTAGGAGGCTTCTCCGGAGGCAGTGGCAAGAAGGCCCAGACCAGGGGCACGAGCTGAGCCAGCGCCCCGGGAGGAGGGGTCTGGGGGCAGGGCCGCGGCTCCTCCCCGCCTGCGCAGCGCGACAGAGCTAATCTGCAGCCTTTCAGTTGCTGCGTGAAAAAGCCCTTTGTTCCGCCTTCTTCCCCGGCCTTTGTGTGGCGGCTCCAGGCCTTAAAGGCCCGTGTCCAACACATGTCTCGGCGGCAGCGGCCCGGAGAGGCCCCGCCAGCGCGGCCGCCGCTCCCGGCGCTGATAACGCGGGTGGGGGCGCGGCGAGGCTGCGCGGCCGACAAAGGCCTCGAATGCCAAGCAAGGGCTCATTGTGCAGCGAGGACAAAGCAGCCCGGGAGGGAGGGGATCTGCCAGAGCCACCTGGTCCCTCCTACAGGCAGGAGGAAAGGGGCCCTTTGCGCCTCTTCCAGAGTAGTAAACTGAGGCCCAGGGAGGCAGGACACCAGAAACATCACCTGCTGGGGCCCAAAGCTCTGAGATCCCCTTCCGTGGGGCCTTGGCTGCACTGCCAAGCCTTTCCCGGCCTCAGTTTCCCCATCTACAAAATGGGGGTAATGACACCAGTGGGACTGCAAGTCTGAGAGCAGTCAGAGCCAGCTTTGACTCCTCTGCCACTTACTCTACCTGTGTGACCTTGGACAAGTCACCCGACCTCCCTGGCCTCTGCTCATCTGGAAAAGGGGGTGATCCATACTCACCTCACACTGTGGGGAGGTTAGAGGAGGGGCTGGGCCTATGTGACTGCCCTTAGCCTTTTCATATTTGCTGCCGTTGTGGAGGTGAAGGCATGTGTCACACTGTAAAGACTGTGCATGTGGGTGTAGTGGGCATTAAGCCAGTCTCCTGAGTCCCCCGTTTAGTGCTCTGTCCTGTCCCTAGACTGCTAAGCCCACATCCTTCTTGCCCCTGACCAGCTTGGGTCCCACTGACCTGGGTGAAAGTGCGTGGGGAGGTTCAGACCCAAGATGACAAGACAAGATTAATGACAAGATTAATAGCGTGCACTTAACAGTGTATCCATTGCTTTCCCCAGCTACCCCTCCATTCATTCCTTTATGCCCTAAACACTAATTGAGAGCCTTCTCTGTGCCAGGCCCTGGGGATGAGGCAAGTGATACAGATGAGGTCCCTGCCAGGCATCCCGTGAGGCTGATGTCATCCCCCTATTTTGCAGATGAAGACACCAAGGCTCAGAGAGGAAACTTGCCAAGCTTAGGGTTGCCAAGTATGGTTGCGCAGGTTGTGCAGTGCTCAAAGCTGAAGAGGAGAAGAGGGGGCGAATTCCCCTGAGTGGTCTGCTTGGCAAGCCAAGTGTCCTCGCCCACATGTATCTTCTCAGAGGGGGCCTTTTTCTTATTTACACAAAGGTGCTGTATGGCCTAGTGATGACCCTGCCAAAGGTTGTAGAGCAACCCTGTCGCAGAATTGGGATTGGTATCCAAATTTGGGATTCTGTACCCAGACTTCTTCCTAGCTTGCTGCACCATCCAAAGCCTCAATGCATGGAGCTTCAGGTCCCCTCTGCCCCGAGCCTGGCCCTGTCAGATGCTTGGGTCCAAAGGAAGTAGAAAAAGACTCTGAGTGTCAGCTGGGCTGGAAGGAACCTTGGAGACCTCCTCTCATTCTACAGGTGGGAGGACAGAGTCCAGGAGAAACACAGACGTGACACAGCCTGGGCTCCTGAGCCCTGTCAGGCTGGGCGTGGGGCAGGGCTTGTGGGAGGCCGCCAACTGCTTTCTTGTTGCTTCTCCTCTGCTCTATGCTCGGATCTCTCTCCTCTCTCCTTCCTCCGCCTCCTCATCCCTGTTTTTGTCCTTTGTTCCCTCCTAGAGGGGAAGGGAGGGGCGGGAATCTAAGTGGAGGCAGCTGTTCCCAAGGCCGTGGGGTGGGGGCAGTGGGGACTGCCATTAACCAGCTAAAGACTTGGGCTGTGGGTCAATGCAGCGAGCTGAGCCCGGTGTTTTTGTTCCAGCTCAGGAAGCCAGAGACTCAGTGTGTGTGTGGGGGGAGGGCGTGGTGCGTGGCAAGGACTGTGGCCTGGCAAACATGTGGGGCGTACACTTGTGCACCTCACGTGTAGATGCATGCATGAGTTGTGTGCCTGGTCTGTGCTGAGGGTGGAAAGTGTGTTTGTGGCGTGCATTTGTGAGTCATGTGTGTGCGTGAGACAGGGCACTGTGGTTTAAGAGCAAAGGCTCAAGAGACAGCTGCTCAGCCCTGGGTTGGGAGCCAGGTCCCCTCTGCCCCCAGGCAAGTCACTTCCATCTTTGAGCCTTAAATTTCAGCAAAATAGAGATGATAATCCTGCCTTGTTGGGAGGAGGAAATGCATGTAAGGTGTTTAGCTGACTTCCAGGAAAATTACTCCGTGAATGGGAACTATTGTTATTCTAATTATTATTCAGAAATGTCTGGCAGGGAGTACTCAGGAGTCCCCCCAGCCCAGTGTGTGGCTTTCGTGCCTGGGCACAGGGGCACCTCCATGGGCATCGGAGCATTGCCAGTGGTCTGAGGACAGGAGGCAGCTGTGGGTCCAGAAGTTTCTGCTTATATTTTACAGTTCTACTTCTCCTTCGGTTAGCCAGGACCTGAGGCTGCCAGAGGAACCAGAGGGGTGTGGGTGGGAGCACAGGGAGAGAGTACGAGAGTATGTTATCGTGTGTGTGTGTATGTGTGTGTGTATGCACACACACGCGCGAGAGACAGGAATGGTGGTACGTGCAGATCTGATGCCCATCTGCCTGGGTTTGAAACCTAGCTGTGTGAGCTTGGGCAAGTCACCTAATCTCTCTGTTCCTCAGTTTCCTCTTCTTAAAAATGGAGATAATAATACCTACCTCACAGGCTGCTTGTGAGGTTTGGACAAGTGACTACCAATAACACACTTACAATGGTATTGGGCACCTGCCACGTGACATATAGATGAGCTTTTATTTTTAATTGCTGAGCAAGACTCTAGGCCAGACCTGTGTGAGGGCTTTACCTGCATAAGCTCCTCAAATCCTCCCATTTTCCAGATGAGGAAACTGAGGCTCAGAGAAGCCATTACCTTGTCCTGAGTTGCAAAGGGCTGGTTAGTGGCAGAGCTAAGTTCCTATCCCGTGTCTGTCCACAGCGACAGGTCTGAGACCACCTTCCCAAGGACCTGGCCAGGCACACCTGCCGGTATTCCCATGCGCTAGGGACAGCACAAACACTGCTGCTGTCAAGGTCAGGGTTGAGAATGGGGTAGGTACTGCTTCCTGGCTGGCGTCCGCATGTGATTTTTCTCTACATAAATATGTGCTTATGTAACGCACACAGGAAGGGCCGCAGGCTCACGAGCGTACAGGCTTTCCAGAGTTCCTCTGTGCGGCTCCTGAATGCACACGTAGCAGGCTGGATGGCCCAGGCTACTAGTGCAGGGGGAGCCCTTCAAGTACAAAGCAGCTGCCCCCTCCCCACCCGAGGGATTTCTCCCTGCTCATCTGTCCTATCTCTCACTCTTCCCTATACCCCGTTGAAGGCCCATACTCAAAAGCCACACTCAATGTCTGGAAAACTGTGTGTAGTTAGTACTGGCTACACAATGAACGGGCTACAGACCACCAAGAAAAATGGCAATGACCGTTTCCTAAGGGCCAGCTATGCGCCAAGCACTTAGCCCTCCCTCCAACCCTGGGAGCACCGAGCGCAGAACTTGGTACATGGTGGACATTGAATATGAATGAGGCAAGTACTAGCATGATGCCCATTTTCGAGATGGGGAAACCGAGGCTCAGAAGGGGGTGCAGTGACTTGCTCAAAATTCTGCAACTGAGCTGGGATTGGAACCTGAAGCTTCTGTGGTTCCAAAGCCCGTGCTTGTCCTACTGCACTCTACCGTGGGGTGCTGGGTGGAAATAAAGTGCTCACTTCCTCTGGTCCAGGGTGGACTTTCCTGTTTTAGATGTTCAAAGGAGACTTGTAATGGGGCTAGGGCTGGTGGGAACATGGCTGGGCTGACAAATGGCCCGTGTGTCAGCAAGGCTGCCCAGTCCAGAGGTGGGCCCGTCTGGGCCCTGCCTGTGCCTGGGCACTTCTTCACCCGACATTCAAGGTCTTCACAGCTTGTCTCCAAGTGCCCCTCTGTCCCTGGCTCCCTCCACTCTGACGTCAGCGCATCTAGCTGATCACCCTGCTCCCGAACTTCACCTCTGGGCTCCATGATTCTGTTCCCAGCACCTGCCCTTCACCATCACTCCAACCTGGCGCATGCTGTCCCCTCCCAGGCCTCACACTCGGCAGCCTCCCTCAGGGGCCACTTGGGGGACGCCTGTGCTCACTCGCCTCCCTGGTGCACAGAGTACCTGCCCCTCCTTAGAGTTCCTCAGCCACTCAGACCTGGATCTGTCACTGCGTTCGTTCTCCTTTGGGCCATGTGTCTGACTCGTCCCTGTGGCCTGTGCATGGCAGGCATGGCACCAGCTTAGGGACTGCACTGGTCCACAAAGGACTAGGAAGCAGGATTGAGGAAGCAGTCAGCCATGGGTCAAATCCCAGTCCTTTCCCTTTTGAGCTGGGTGGCCTTGGGCAAGTCACTTCCCCTCTCTGACCCTCAGTTTCTTCACCTGTAATACGAATATAATGCCTCCTGAGGGGTAAATGTAGCAACACGAGGCACCTTCCACTCTCCCCAGTACAGAGGCTCAGAAAATTGTCTCTGTTCTGTCCGCATTTCTGTATTTCCCAGGTGCTGATGTGCCTTGTAAACTGTGCTAGGCCAAGTCTCCCAGGGTACCACTTCATTTCTTCATTTCCAGGGACACAGCAAGCTTGTTCCTGCCCCGGGACTGTTGCACTTGCTGTTCCCTCTATCTGGAATGCTGTTCCCCACAGCTACGCATGGAAGGCTCTCTGTCATTCTGATCTCAGCTCATTTGTCACATGCCTGACAGCTCAATTCAAAGTGGAGGCCAGGAGTTTCAGACCAGCCTGGGCAACAATATAGTGAGACCCTATCTTTAAAAAAAAACAGTGGCCCTCGGTGGCTCCGATCCCTCCTTGTCCTGTTTCTCTCTTATTTTCCTCATTGCTCTGACAGCAGTTGCCCATTTAGCCACTTGACTCGCAGCAGCAGATGCTTAACCATTTGCTGACTGTCACCGCAGGAGAAGGCAACGCCACGCGGGCAGGGATCTTGTCTCATCACCTGTTTCTGTCCTGCACGGAACAGTGCCGGGCAGACTCAACGCAGAGTTGACTCCTGGGTTAACGACCCTTGGAACCTGGGAGCTGCCGGAACAGAACCCTTGGAACAAGCCGGGCTCTGGGCAGCACGTGTGGCCTGCGAGGACCCTTCTCTGTCCCCCACAGCCCTGCCCTGGTCTCCCAGTTCCATGTTCCTACCCCGAAGTCTGGGAGCCCCACCCCAGTCCGTCCTTCGCTGAGTCATCCTGTGTCCCCAGCCTGGCTCGGGGCCTGGCACAGAGGAGGAGCCGGGTGCATGTCTGTGGTGTTCAATTGGACCTGTGTCAAGCTCCCCGCTGCCTCCACGTCTGAGGAGCCCAGGGGAGGGGCAGCAGAGAGAGATGAAAGCAGGTGAGAAGAGGTTTCAAAGTTGGCCCTTTCTGTGCAGATAAAAGCAGGAGGGAAGGGAAGCCAGAGGAGGGGGGCGGGAGCAGACCGAGGGGCTAGAGAGTGGTGTTGGGAAGGAGGGGAGTGGCAGACGGGCACTGACCGGATCCCAGGGACTCCCAGCCCTGGTTGCTAACTCCCTGGGAAGCCTCTGCCCGTCTCTGGGCCCCAGCTTCCTGACAAACAGGGGTGACAACGCCCTCCCTGATGAGGTCTCAGGTCAGGTCAGAGGCCAAGGGGGGTGGTATCTAAGACCGTGCCGCCAGCCAGCCCGGGTGGAAGGGAGGTGGGGCGGTTCAGAGGCAGTGGCAGGATGGCTTTGGCAGTGAGTGGTGGAAGCAGCACAGGCGTTCTGGGCTTCTGGACGGTCCGATCTCCTCAGCCTGCCCATGAGGGCCCCCTAGACTTGACTTTTGTGCCTCATCCTCCCCAGCCCCCAATAGCCATCACGATCTGCTCTTCTCCAGGCACACCTACCGCCCCTCTCCTCCTTACATCTGTACAAACTGCTCCTCCACCTGGGATGCTCTTCTCATATTTATACCTGACTAAACCCAGGTACCCAGCTCAGTTCAATTCCTGCCTCCTCCAAGAAATCTTCCCAGACCCCTGGGGGATATCTCCCAGTCTGAGAGCCCACGGGCAGTTAAGCAGGATGGCATCTGTGTGTGTCTCCTCTCCTAAGTCTGCCATGTACAGTCGCACAGACTGTGCACTGCACGACCCTAAGAAAGTGACACAGGCAGATGACGATGGGAATGTTATCCTCTGGAACTGTAAGATGCAGAGGACCTCAAATTAACTCCCCCTTCCTCCCTACGCAAAGCCCAGCATAGACCTAGGCACACAGTTGGCTCAGGAATTACTCATTGACTAGGTACAGGGGTTTTAGGGAGGTAGCAGGGTGCCCCAAAGCCTTTTCCCCATCCATCCAACACCCCTGACTTCCTCTTCTGGATCAGTTTCTGCTACGACCTTTCTTCTCTCCTCTCCTGTCTGCCCTTCTTCCAATGTGGGCCGTAGTCAGGGCCTCTCCAAGCCCTGCAGCCCCCAAACCTTCCAGGGACCCCACTGCCTCCATTCCTGCTCTGCTTCTGTCTCCTCCCCTGTTTCCACATTGCCAGGTGGGCCTCTCTGCCTCTTTCAGTTACTCCTGTCTCTTCCCACTGACTCTTCTCTCTCTCCAATCTCTTCCTCTCACTCTTGGTCTCTCTGCATCTCCATGAGTCTGTTTTTCTGTCTCTTTTCTTAGTCTTTCTTTTATTCTTACATTTCATTCATTCACTGTATATTCAGTGAGCGTCCCCTGAGTGCTGAGCCCTGGGCTGGCCCCGTGGACACAGCGGTGAACGGACAGAAGTAAATCCCTACCCTCGTGGATTTCAGCGGGAGGGACAAACAAAGTAATCAGAAAAATAGGGAGCATGTTAGATGATGCTGAAGGCTAACTAGGAAATAGTGAACTGAGGAAAGGGCCTGGGGTTGGGGTGGGGTTGAAATTTTAGGGAGAGCAGTCAGGGAAGCCCTCACTGAGGAGGTGACTTTTGAGCAAAGGGCTGGAGGAAGTGAGAGGGCAAACCATAGAGGATCCTAGGGTGAGAACGTTCTAGGCTGAGGGATCAGCTGTGGCATGGGCCCTGGAGTGGAGGTGGGCTGGGTGTATTTGCAAGGCTGTGAGGAGGCCAGCGTGGCTGCCGCAGAGTGGACTGGGGAAAGGAGAGTAGTGGGCAGGGGAGGTCGGAGTGGATGCAAGGAGGGTGGAGCACGTAGGGTCATGGGTCGTTGTCAGGGCTTGGCCTTTTATTCTGAGCCCAACAGGTGCCTTTGGAGAGTGCTGAGCAGAGCAGGGTCAGACTCTGGTTTGTGTTTGAGCAGGATCAGGCTGGCTCCTGCAACGGATCTAGGTAAACGAGGGGTGAGGACAGAATCAGGGAGACCAGTGAGGAGGCAACTGCAAGGATTTGGGCAAGAGGATGTGGCAGCCTGGCCCAGGGTGTAGCAATGGAGGTGCTAAGAAGTGGTAAGATTCTGGATCTACTTTTTACATAGAGACAATAGGATTTGCTGATGGATTGGAGGAAGGTGTGAGAGAAAGAGAATAGTTGAGGATGTCTCCAACATTTTTTTTCTTTACAGACAGGGTCTTGCTCTGTCACCCAGGCTAGATACAGTGGCACAATCACAGCTCACTGCAACCTCCACCTCCCAGGCTCTGGCTCAGTCTCCTGAGTAGCTGGGACTACAGGCACATGCAACCACCCCCAGTTAATTTTTAAAAATTCTTTGTAGAGATGGGGTCTTGCTATCTTGCCCAGGCTGGTTTCAAACTCCTGGCCTCGAGCTATCCTTCTGCCTTGGCCTCTCCAAGTGCCAGGATTACAGGTGTGAGCCACCGCTCCCGGCCTGTCTGCAACATTTTTGACCTGAACAACTAGAAGGATGGAGTTGTCATTCTGGAGATGGGGATGGCCCCAGACGATTTGGTGTTCTGGTTTTTTTTTATTTTGGTGAAGAGATTAAGAGCTCAGTTCTAAACATAAGTTGGAGATGTCTAGTGCAGATAGCGGTGGAGATGATGAGAAGGGGAGGTGGGGTGGGGAGAAGAGCCCGGGAGTCCTGGCACAGGGATGGGCTGGCCGAGAGCACCAGGAGCCAGTGTGGCTGGAGCTCAGAGCTGTGTCGTTGTTACCTGGCTCTCCCTCCTTGTCCCGACTCCCTTGTCCCTCTCTGACTGTTTGCACATCCGCTTCCTTGGCTCTACAGCCCAGCTCCCCTGCCTATTTCCTTCCTCTGGGTACCTCTCTCGCCTCTCCCCTGCCCCGTCCGCAGTCTTCCCCTCCTCCCCTCTGCCCGCAGTCTGTCCAGGGGCGATGGCGGGATAGCAGGCAGCAGGCGTCGGCCCCGGGCGGGGGTCTCACCGGACGGGCCGGTTGGCGGCGTCGGGGTCCCGCGCCGTCACCACGCCGACCAGGGAGCCCACCTGCGCGTCCTCCTGCACCTCCAGGAGGCCGGAGGGTGGCCGGAACTCGGGGGGCTCGTCCACGTCGGTCACGGCCACGCGCACGATCGCCTGGTCGCGGAACGTGCCCAGGTCGGCGAAGCGCGGGTCCACGAACTTGTTGAGGGCCTCCAGGACCACGGTGTGCACGGGCTGGGACTCGAAGTCCAGGCGCTGGGGGAGGCAGCAGAGGGCTGGTTAGTGGGCTGGGGTGTGGTGGTCACTGACATTCCCAGAGGGGGCGGGGCCGGCCCAAGGTCACACGTTGACTCAGCAGGGCCTTGGGGATCTTAGGATGCTCCATGGAACTGGCTGTCAGAGACCCAGACCACTGCTTGAGGGTGACACGAGGAGAAACCGAGGATCCTTGGTGACTGTGGTGCCTAGGGACACACAGCCGCCCCAGGCACAGCCAAACTTCCTGCCTCCCAGCACAGCATGCTGGGATTATTCATTAGTTTCTTTCACAAACATGAAGCGCTTACTATGCCAGTGCTTTCCATATATGAACTCATTTTTACAACAACCCTAAGAGATCTGTATTATTATTATTATCACAGCTTACACGTGAGGAAATTGAGGCCCAGAAAGGCTCAGTAACTTGCCCGAGGTCACGGAGCAAGTGAGTCGCTGGCAGAGCCAGGACTGCCTGGCACAGGAGCCCGCGCTGATGTGAGCTGAGCCCGATAAGCTGGGCGGCCTTAGAGCTTTCCCCGGAGATCCCACTAAATCCATGCTGAGCCTGCGCTTCTCATCAGGGGTGCTGGTGGGTGACCCTCCTATGCATGAGCTCCACGGCTTCGTGCCAGCTAGGGGCTTCGAAAGGCAGTGCCTTGTAGCAGAGAGAAATAGCAATGGCGGGGGCTGCAAGGACCTTGGTTGCGTAGGGTGGGGAGGAGTGATTGGATTGGCAAGGGTCACCTTCCTAGAGACCCACGGGCAGGTGCCTGTCCTGTTGTATGGGGTCCCTCCACCCCTGCCAGAACCCCGCCCCCACCTTCCTCAGCAGCCAAACAGCCTCCTCCTTCCTCCATCCTGTTGCCTGGGAAATCAGGATGCAGGAGGCAGGCGGTGGCCTGGCCTGGGAGTGAGCGATGGACTCTGGAGCCAGGTCATCAATCAGGCGGGGGCTCTGCTCCCTGAGCTGTCCCTGACTCCACAGGGACACCTCAGGCGCCACTGCCGGAGCAGGCGGGAGGAGGCCTGGGAGCGGGGGCAGGGGGGGCACCGGGAAGCCCTGGGGATGAAAGCAAATGCTGTGCTGGGGTCCCGAGGCGGGTCTGGGACCTGATTCTGCTGCTCTGTGCTGCTGGGTCTCTCGGGGCCTCAAATGCACCATCTGTGAAATGGGCTCACCTAATGGTAAGGACAAAAGGAGATCAAAAGACTGAAAACCCCAGTTTCAGATTTTCCATCTCTATCAAGACGGCTTAAAAGGGTGGATTCTGGAACCAGACCACCGGGGCCTGCATCCCTGTGGGGCTCTGCTAGATGCCTGACCTTGGGAAAGTTACTGAACTTCTCAGGGCCTCAGTTTCTCATCTATGAAATGGACAAAGATAGTACCTCGGAGGGTCGATGAAGAGATTGATAAGTTAATACATGGAAAACAATTGAAGGGCACCTGGCACGTGGTAAGCACTTTATTACAAGTATTAGCTATTATATTATTATCCTCTGGGAAGTAGCTGAAAGAACTGGGAGTTTTCTCCATCCTCAAACTCTCAACGCCAGGCAAAGAGAGGGTCATTATGTGCTTGCTGAGTGAATGAAGGGCTGTCGGGGGCAGATGTGTCTGTGGGTCCTAGAAGACATAGCTCAGGCTGATAGGAGCAGATTTTAGGAGACACATGCTGGCTGAGTGACAGGAAGAAGAGCTGGACAATGGCATGGAGTGAGCATCCCATCCCTGGAGGTATACAAAGGTCTAGGACCACTTGTAGGGTAGTGCAGGGGATTTAGGCCTCCCATGGAGAGTAGAGTTGGAGTGGACAGTCTTAACAGCCTTTACGGCCCTGAGTTGCCAAGCCTGTGACTAAATCCTGGAAGATGGATTTTTGCTTCTTCATTTGACCTCTGTCCCCTCCCGCTGCCGAGTTTGCAGTGTCAGCTCCTGGCCAGCCAGTGGGTGAGGAAGGCTGTTAGACTCAGGAAGGAACGAGTTCTGGGGTCACTGTCCCTAACCTGTGCCTTACAGGTGCAATCCTGGGCAAAGTCTTGACCTCTCTGAGCTTCTATTTTCTCACCTGTAGAAATGGGGATAATGATCTCAACTTCAGAGGGAAACGTGAGGATTAAAGGAAACAGTGAGTGTGGAGGGCCTGGCAAGGACTTGAAGTAGAACATCATAGTGTTTAAGAGCATAGCTTCAAGTCTGGAATGAATCCTGGCGCTAGCAAATAGCTGTGCAACTTTAGACAAGTCACTTCACCTCTCTGTGCCTGGTTTTCTCATTTGTAAAATGGGAATGATACCAACAGGGTTTTTCCAGGTTGGTGCTGAGTCTCTAGAGAGACCTAATCCCTGGAGTAAGGTGGGGTGGGGGGATTTGAATGCCTAGAGGCCCCCCTGGTCCCGCCACCCTGGGGCCTGCCTGCCCCCTCCCTCCTGAAGCAGCCGCACCTTCTGCACTACGATGATGGCCTCCTGAGTGTCGCTGTCTGTGGTGACCTTGAACACATCGCCACCACTGCCGCTCTCCTCCTTAAGGTGGTAAGTCATGTCCGTGTTCTCGCCCACGTCCGAGTCCTCGGCCCTCACTCGTCCCACGGCCGTGCCGATGGGGGCTGACTCCTGGATGCTGAACTGGTACATCTCTGTGGGGGACACAGCCATGAGCGGGGTGGAGGCAGCCCCTACCCCAGCCTCCGCCAGCTCTTGGGGAGGGGAGAGGGGGCCCAGATGAGCCCCTAGGGAGGCCAGTGTCTGCAAGGGGCTCCCAGCTTGGCTCGGATGGGGACTGGGAGGGGTATGTCCTCTGCAGAAGATTGGGTGGCAGTGCAAAGGGAAGGGTCCTAATTCTGAGCCTTGGGTTTATTCCTTGATTGACTATGGAAAATGGCTGCAGTTCTTCGGGCCTCAGTTTCCCCATCTGCCCAGTGAGGGGGGCAGAGGAGCACAATGCTAAAGACCAAGGCTCTGGAGTCAGTCCCAGCTATCTAACCCTGAGCCTCAGTTTCCTCATCTGTAGAATGGAAATAATAACAGTGCCTTCCTAACAGCAGTGCTGTTATGACAATTGGCTTAGATGATGACGCATGTAAAATGCTTAGTACAGTGCCTAGCACATGGTAGCTACTCAATAAATGGAACAAATTGTATTACAGTGGTGGGGCTCCATACTGATTTTGCTGTTGATGTTAATGGCCTGTAGTCCTTCATTTCAATATGTATATTGAGCGCCTATGATGTCCCAGACACCATGCAGTTCTAGACACTGGGGTTACAGCAACACATAAAATGCACCCAAATCCCAGCTCTCCTGGTGCTTTCTTCTTAATGGAAAGAGAAAGACACTAAACAGACACATCAGTAAAACATACAGTGTGTCCAGTGGTGATAGGTGCTTAGGAGAAACATAAAGCAGGGAAGGTATGGGACTGCCAATGAGGGTGTCGTGCGGCTTTAAGTAGGCCGATCAACAAAGGCCTCCCTAGAAGATGTCATTTCTGCAAAAGTCTGAGGGAGGGAAGGGAGCCAGCCAAGTAGATATTTGGGAGAGAGCATTCTAGACAGAGGGGACAACAGGTGCAAAGGCCCTGGGGTGGGTGCAATGCCTGGCATGGTTGAAGAATGGCAAGATGGCCATCCTGGCTGGAGGGGAGAAGCAGAGGGGAAACCAGAAGGAACAAGGTCAGACGGGACACAGAGAGCACCCTGCTTTCCAACTAGAGCCGAGATAGAGGTGACGGTGACTTGCTAAGTGGTGGGCCAGCCCAGGAGAAGCAGGAGCTATGGGATGTGTCTCTTGGGGTCACCACAGGTCTGGGGAATCCTTGTGTGGAGTAGCTATCCCTGATTCATTTTCATACAGCAGCCAGGAGGGTGCTTTTTAAAACACAAGCCAAACATGCCACTCTTGCGCTTTAACCTCTTCTGTAGCTCCCTGCTGCCCTTGGATGGAGCCATGCAAGCCCCTTGAGCTGTCCTATAAAACGCTTGCTGCCTCGCCCCTGCTGACTTCTCCAGGCGCATCCTCCACTCCCCACCCCAACCCCAGCTTCACCCTGGCTGAGGTTCTGATGATCCTGTAACTACGACTCACTCTCTGACCTCTCCAGGCAATCCCTCTCCCTACTCTCTGCCTTTGCCTCCCCAGCTCCTACTCCTCACTGAATGTCACCTCCGCTAGGGACCTTCCCAGACCTCCACGCTCTGCTCCTGTGCCCCTGTGGGCCCCCCCCACCCGCTTATCCCATCGTGGGGATGACTGCATTGGAGTCTCATTTGCTGTTTATTCCCTCTCGGGCGTGAGCTCCTGGGAGACAGAGACCTCATCTCCTATTCATCAGGCCTTCCCAGGGCCTGGCACAATGCCAGGCTGGTGCCTGGTGAGTGTGTGAATGAACACCAGCAAGGGTTACCAACAGACACTCCCCAGATAAGCACAAAGCAAAGCAAAGAGTCTGACAAAGCCAAGTGTCGGCGAGGGTGTGGTGCAACGCACACATGCATTTCCTCGTGGAAGAGAACAGTCTGGCTTTACCTAGCGAGGCTGAAGATGAGCATGTCACGACCCAGCAATTCTCCTTGTCTGTATACGCACTAGAGAATGGGTGCAAGTGGGCACTGAGAGACGTGCAATGAGGGTCTAAACAATGTCCTTCACAGTAGCCCCGAACTGGAAACAGCCCAAATGCCCATCAACGGCAGCATAGATAAATTATGGAATACTACACAGCAATGAAAATGACTACATTATGGCTAGAAGCAACAGCACGATTTCATAAACATAACTTTGAGAGATAAAAGGAAGACAAAAACCAATTTGTATTGTATGATCCCATTTATATAAGGTTCAAAAATGGGCGAATTTAGACTAGAATGTTTGGTAACCCAGGGGAACAGATGCTAAAGAAAAGCGGGCAGGTGGTGGTCACACAGCAGGTGGCAGCTCATCCTGGAGGAGGGGGTGGGGAGATGCTACGATCAGGAAAGGACATGTTGGGCTTCTGGGTCCTGGTGGTCACAAAAGTGTTCGCTTTATGATTATGTGTTGAACTGGGCATTCATATTTTATGCCCTTCTGTTTATGTGCTGTATTTCATAACAAAGAAACGGGAAGGAAAGAAAGGAAGAACGAGAAAGGAAGGAAAGGAAAGCCAGCCTTCCTGGGGCCCTGGCCTCATCGTCGCTGCTCCGCCCGCCCCTTCCAGCCCAGAGCCCGGCGCACAGGGCAGAAGACTGCGTGGGTCCCAGCCTTCTTAGGGTGCTTTGCAGTGTCCCCTTTCATGGCGGGGCGGGGCTGAGAGGGGGCCGGGCAGGGGCTGGCTGCTGTGCTAGGCTCCCTGGTGACAGGAAGCCGGCTGGTGGCTCGGCCCACCTCACTGTGTCTGGGCTGAGGCGCTAGGCCGAGCTGCTGCTGCGCTCTCAGCTAAGGGATTGGATTCTCTTATCTCACGGGGGTCAGTCCCCTGTGGCGGGGCCTAATGCGAGAGCAGCAGACCTCAAGTAATGACTCGCCCGATAGGAATCAGCCCAGCTCCCCGCCGCATTTAGTCTCTGCCAGCTTCGGTGGCTTCCCTGTCGCGGCTCTCTGCCTGAGCCTGGGACAGAGGGGCGGGCTGGGCTGACAGGGAGGTGGGGGACTGGGCCAGAGAGAGGCGGAGTGGGGAAAGGCCTCCTGTTCCAGACGCGCAGGCTCCTGCTGTCCAGGCTCAGAGCAGGAGGGAGATAACCGACACTCAGACCCAGACCTTCCCCGCACAACTGCGGGCGCCCCTCTGCCCGGCGTGGCGGCTACGGCTGCCTCCGTCCCCGTGTGCCCCTCCCAACACATTCCCTTTGCGAGCCTTGAGTTCCTTGGCTATGGAAAACCAGACATCGCTGGAGCCTTCCCCTGCAGGAAGTGTGATTGGAGCGGGGCTGGGGCCAGTGGGTGACTTGGGTGGGCTGACAGACAGACAGGTGGCCGCCCCCCTTTTGGTGGGAAGTCTAAAAGGAAGCCTGGCTCAGTGGCTGGCTCGGATGGGCTAAGACAGACACAGATGCGCCTTCCTTTGAGAAGGCCTCACTCACTCTGCGGGAAACGAGGTGGGTTGTCGTTGACGTCGGTGACCACGATGGTGACGGTAGTGGAGCCCGAGAGGCCACCCAGCTGACCCGCCATGTCTGTGGCCTGGATCACCACCTCGTAGCGCTCCTGGCTCTCACGGTCGAGGTCAGGCACAGCCGTCCGGATCACGCCTGTGGGTGAGCGAGGGTGAGGACAGGGACACGCCCACCAGCTGCCCGCTGACATGGAGGCCCCTGCACGGGCTGCGGCGCGGCGGGGACCCGGTGAGCTCCAGGCTAGTTCAAGTTCAGGGGGAGAGCGGGTGCAGGTTCCCTGCCCCGCACGCTGTCATACACACGCACATACATACACTTTCAAACACGCTCTCTTTCTCACACACACAGACAACACAAAAACAACAGAATGGACTACTTCGTTTGCTAAAAAAAAAAAAAAAGAAAAGAAAAGAAAAGAAAAGGCCTATGGCAGACTAGAACCTGCCACTGTGTGAGCCCCACCCCGCCCCTGGGCAGCCAGTCCTACTTTTGGGGCCTCAGTTTCCCCACCTGATATTCTACGCATGAGCCAGGCCTGTACCCGATTCATCTCTGGGAGCAGCACTCAGCCCAGAGGCAGGCGCGGAGCGGCAGGGGTGGGCGTGCAGCCGTGGACGGGACTCACATCCACGCCCGTGCACGCTCAGTGTGCCGCCATGCTCACCTGCACACACACCTGTGGGCCGTGCACATGAGGACACACGCAGCCCACACTCACAGCCACTTTCACACATTCTTAGCCACACCCTCCCCCACAACTAAGCTCTCCCCCAGCCCTGGGGGCCTCCGTCCCTCCCCGTCCTGGGTTCTCTGTCCAGGCACCAGCTAATCACTGAACAGACGACTCAGCGGGGAGGGGGCAGCAGGACAGGGGGTGACTGCAAGATTCATTCTGCTGAGGGGAAGGCTGGGCTTCTGGTCTCCCAGCCAGCAGAAGAGACTAGGTCTGGGAGGGGGAGTTGATGAGGCATTCAGAGCCTCTCCCGCCACCCTCTCCAACCTGCCGAGCACCAGGTGGTGACAGGTGGTGCCCAGGGCCTGTGCGCCAGGTGGAGTCATGCACCAGCAGCCCCGTGATGTGCCCCATAAAACCCAAGCTCCGACACCTGATGTCCCCACGCAGTCCCCAGCCTGCAGTAAAGACGGTAGAATGGAAGGAGAGGCTGTAGCATGAGCGTGTATGTGCGTCTGTGTGTGTATTTCTGTGTGAGGCTGGGGTAGCCAGAGGAGGGGCGCCTAGGGGGTGGTCCTGCTTTTGTGGGATCACATGGAGATATGGAATGAGCATTCTGTCTAATTGAAGGTCACATATACCCTCTATTGGTGCCTCTCAAGACTCCTGAATAGGCCCCCCAACTCCTCCTCTGCCATAGCTGGTCTTCCCAGGAACAGGGGAGTCTTGGGAGCAGACTGCCTTGGGATAAATCCCAGATCTGCCTTTTTTTTTTTGGCCATGTGGTTTTGAGCAAATCCCTTCACCTCTCTGAACCTCAGTTTCCTTATCTGTAAAATAGGGACAACCATTATACCTACCTAAAGAACAGAATTTCTCAAACTTGGCACTATTGATATTTTGGGCAGGAAAGTCTTTGTAGAGTGTGTACATGTGTGTGTGTGTGTGTGTGTCCTGTATGTTGTAGGATATTTAGTGGCATCCTTGGCCTTGACTCACGAGATGCCAGCTGCAGTAACCCTCCACCTCATTTCCAAAAGTGTCTCCAGCCATTGTCAATTGGACCCTGGGGCAAAATCAGTTGAGAACGACTGAAAACAACTAGTGTAGGATTTCGTCTCATGAGAATTATGTAAAAATAAGAATAACTAACATTTATGTTTATTGACTTTGTGAGTTGCCTCCTTTAATCCTCTCAACATCCAGAGGAAGGTGCTGTGATTATGCCCATTTTACAGATGAGGAGACAGAGGCAGAGAGAGGCTAAGTACCTTGCTCAAAGTCACTCGTGTAGAAAGTGCACAGTCAGGATTCACGCAGGCACTCTGGCACCTGAGTCCATATTCTCGGCTGCTCTGCTAGACTGCTGTAAGGACGGAGGTCCCTTCCCAGTCCACCCTGTCTCCCCTGCCCCAGCCACCCCAGGTCCAAGGGGGTGGTCCTGCTTAGCCCCTGGAACATCTTCCTTGTTCTTCTCGGCCGTGACCGGGCAAGCCATGTTTTCATGGTGCAGCAAGCCCCTCGGCCCACCCCCCACGTGGCTGCTCTCCTTGCTGTCCCTGTCACTTCCAGCTCCAGAGAAACTGGGGACACTAAACTCTTCTCATTTGGAAACTGGCCATGAAGGCATGTAGAACGTGCGATTCAAGTGCCATCTCTGGGTGTGTATGAAGTGGGTACCCAGAGGCCATGCTGCCCCTGGACTCCGTTCCCGGGGTCACATGCTGCAGACAGGTTGCTACGGTGATAGTGCCCAATGAACCACACCTTCCGGTATGCACACTCTTGGGTCATCCCTTCCCACACTGACCCTGGCCTTGGCCATGTGACTTGCTCTGGCCAATGGGACATCAGCAGACGTGACAAAAGCAGAGGTTTGATGAGCCCTTGTGTGTGCATAGGCCTGTCCTCTTGGAATCCTGAGACCACCGTGCTGGGAAGAAGCCCGGGATGAAAGGCCACTCAGAGAGAGCCCCAGTAGTGTCAGCTGTCCCAGCCGAGTCAGCCCCTGGCAACTGACAGATGACCATTGCCACAGGAGTGACCCCAGCAAAGGAAATGCCCAGCCAGCCCGCAGAGGTGTGACAAATAATAAATTGTTGTTGTAAGTCATGAAGTTTTGGGGCAGATAACTGATAGAGAAGTCCGGTCGGCTGGGCTGTTCCCCTGCCGGTTCTGTCCGGGCCACTCACACAGCTGAGCCTCACTGGAGGAGCAGCTGGTGGAAGGTCCGAGATGGCTCATTCACACGCCTGGCAGTTGGTCCTGGCTGTGGCTGCGACAGGTTGGTTCTCTCCTCCTCCAGCAGACTGGCATCTTCACATGGCAATCTCAGGACTGTGTTGCAGGAGAGCAAAAGTGAAAGCTGAAAGGTCCCTTAAGACCTAATCTGTTAATTTGCATAACATCCATTCTGCTGCATTCTATTGGCCAAAGCAAGTCCCAGGCCCGCCCAGATTCAAGGGGTGCAGAGACTCCACCTCTCAGTGGCAGCAGCGGCAAAGGCACATTCCTAAGAGCTGTGCACAGGGCTGGGAGGAACTGATGGCATATTTTCCTAGCTACTAGGTTTCACTCTCCAGGAACTCTCCCTCCTGGTACTGGGGGAAGCACCATGGAAGCCGTTGCACTCCTGGGGGGCGAGTCTAGGATACAAAAATCCCAAGTCAGTCTATGAAGTTGTTCTTGAAACCTTCTGCCTCTGCACGTTCATCTGTCCACTCATTCATTAATTAGACTCTCACTGCGGGCCTGCGGTGCCAGGGCCACACAGCGCCAGACGGCAGGCAGCGTGAAAAGGCGGGGCCCTGAAGTCAGACAGGTATGGGTTCCAGTCTTCCCACCCTGCACAGGCCGTCTGACCTTGAACAAGTTCTGCAGTTGCTCTGAGCCTCTGTCTCCTGTTCTGTAAAATGGAGATACCTTCCCAGGAGGGCTATCGAGAGGGTGAAAAGAGACGAAGCTTCCAGCAGCGGGACTTACACTTTGGAGATGCCTTGCTGATGCCTCAAGTCTTGGGTTGGGGACTCCCATAGATAAGTTCCACAGGGGCGGGGATCCATGCTGGCTTTGCTCATCATGGTATCTACAGGGCTTGGCACACCGCAGGTGCTCAGACAGCATTTTGACTGACCGACTCCCCCGGCCCCTCGGCCACCCCTCTCTCAGCCTGGGTGCCGCTGTCTCTGTGCTTTGGGCTTCTCTGTCAGAACCAAAGCTCTGTGAGGGCAGAAACCAGGTCTAGTTCATTATCCAGACCTCAGGATCTGGCACTTAGAAGGTGCTCCACAAATGTTAGTTTCATTCCCTCTCGGTAAAACGGACGTCTCCGGCATGGCGGAGGATTTTCAGCAGAGATGCTGGAGTCTCAGAGAGTCTTTCTGTTCCCGCGGAGGTGGTGGTGGGCGGGGGCTGGTAATTATAACCCGGCCTCGGCTCCCACAGCCCTGTCTTCACCCAGCGTCCCGGCTCCGGCTGTTGTCCTCACCGCCCCCGCTGTCCCCTCCAAATGCTGCAGAAGGGGCCCTGGAGCCCGTGTGATGCCTCATTAGTCTGCAAATGCCATCCCTGTCGCCCCTGTGGGGGGTTTGCTGGCAGGCCTGGCCTTTAAAACACACAAGTTAATTCTTCCTCAGGCACAGGGGCCTGGCGCTGCCCCGCCTCCCCCCTCCGCTCACACCTTCCTCGCAGGCCCGTTCCGGCTCTGCTCCCTGCTATCTGCACAGCGAGAACAGACTGTACCTCGCAGCAGCTGCTAAATATAGCCCCGCATCGGCGGAATATTCCTGGCTGGGGAAATAGAGCTGGGGCTGGGAATGGCACAGGGCGGCTCTCGCCGTGGGGCTGTGGGCAAGGGGGGGGCTGGTTCTTCTTGGGAAATGGCAAGAAGGACCCTTTCAGACTGAGAAGTTGGGTGACCCTGGAAGGAGGACCCCATTTGAACCCCTTCACCTGCCGCGCCTGCTGCTCGCTCTCCTGCTCCTTGGGAACAACTGGTCCTGCGCCCCTGAGCACTATGGCCTCCACTCACCACCTTCCTCCCGACCCCCTGGGCTGGGGATGCGCTTCCGTAGACACTGGCTGCCCTCCTCACCCTCGTGGACTCTGATCCCTCATCTGCCCACCCCGGCCACCCCCAAGACTCAGTCCTGGCCCTTCCGTCATGTCTGTGTTCCTCCCCTCCTCCCTGGCAAAGGCTTCCCAACCCTAAAGGCTGCTCCCTCCTCCTCAGGCTCAATGGATGAAGGCTTCTCTCCACCATTGTCACCCCCTGGTACCAGGGGCTGGGCTGAGCACGTCAAGCACTTGCAGTGCCCTGGGCCTTCAGTGCTCCTCCCAGAAACCCACGCGGCTCACCCCTCGCTTCATTCACTCTCTGCCCCAAGGCCGCCTCCCCAGAACCTAAGTCTAATCTTAGACTGAGCCTACCTCCTCACTCTGCTTTCCGTCTCTTCCTCACACTCATCGCTACCCGATGTTGTGTTAAAAGCTATGTGCTCGTTTTCTGTATTCTCTACCTTGTTACAGGCTCCACTTGGGCAGAGCCTTAGATGTGCTGGCTGCTGCATTCCTCGTGCCTAGAACAGAGCCTGGCACACAGTAGGCACTCAATAAATAGTTGTTGAGTGAATGAACTCTCCCATGGAATCCTCGCAACACCCATGTGGGGTGGGTATTGTTATCCCCGAGGGAAACTGACGCTTAAAGAGCCCCAACCATTCTTGGAGCTCCACGCTGCATTTCAGAGGGCCTGCTAGAGGTTACACACGTTTCCTTCCCTCCTTCTCTCATCTTAGAGCCAACATGGTTCAAGCAGAATTATTTAGCTTTGCATCGGATGCCAGGCACATCAGCTAATTCCTCTGCTCCTAGATGGTTTTCTTAAGTCACATTCCTCCTGTTTCTGTTGGGGGTGGCCCTGCCTAGATGAATTCACCCAACTGGCTTGAGAGAAATTCCCGATTCCTCCCTTGACCTAGTCCTGTGGATTCATCTAGGCCCTCAAGGTTTACCCTTTGCAGGGTCTCACTGCCACCTCTGCCACCTGACCCCTTGTCTTTCCGCAACGTCCCAACTAACCCTCACGACCAACTCTTCATCAACCCTCTGACCTCCAAACTCAACAGGCAGGTTAAGGAGTCTGAGTAGGTGTCGGGAAAGGGCGTGGCTTTTGGTTTCTGTCCTTCAGGGCTCTACTCTGGGCACCCCAGGCTCTGGGGCCTTCCGGTCTCCACTTCCTGCCTCTGAGCCAAGCTCTGCAGCAGCAGCCTGAGGGACCTTGTTAAAATGAAAACCTGAGCTTGTCACTTCCTTGCTTAAAAGTCATCAGTGAACCCTCAATGTTGGTGGGGGGAGGAGAAACAGGCACTCTCACATGTGGCTCTCGGAGTGTCATCTGGTCCATTTCGGCATTATCTATCGAGATTCCAAATGCATGTGCTCTTTGACCCAGCTTTTGCACTTCCCGAAAATTATCCTGCAGATACACTCACACAAGCACAAGATGATGTATGTATGAGGTTATTCACTGTAGCACCGTTCGTTGTAGCAAAAAGATTGGAAACAGCGTAAGTGTCCATCAGGAGGGGACTGGCTAAATAAATTTCAGTGTATCCATACACCCGTTAAATAAAAGAATGAGGAAGCTCTTTATGTACCGATATGGAATAATCTTCAAGATGTATTGTTAAGCAGAAAAGGCAAGCCCTGTGTATAGCGTGTGTTTATAGCTACCATTCGTGTTAAAAAAATACAACAAATATAATACATGTACCTTATTTTCTTGTACATGTACAGAATAGCTCTGGAAAGACACACAAGAAAATTGTATTGGTTGCCTTGGGGACAGGGACTGGGTGGCTGGGGGACTGGATGGGGTGAAGAATTGCCACTAAATGCTTGTTTGGACTTTTTGAATTTTAAACCTTGAAATGTGTATCTATTAAAAAATGACAATATTTTCAAGTGAACGAGTCTAAGATCTCATAGGATATATATGCCAAGTGGCTACCTTTGGGGCTGTCATTACTGGGGATAGGGAGTGGGAAGCACTTTTTTCTTTTCTTTTTAACATTTCTTTAATGTTTGAATATTTTCTAAAATGTATTACTTTTGTAAGGCGAAAAAATAATGAAGATATTATGTGTGAGAAAACACAATGATAACAGTGCTTGGAGAATGGAATCTTACCCCGTCCCTGCTAAATGAAACAGAAACACACACACAAAAAATCCAAAACCCAAATCCATCAACTGCCCCCCTCCCCTCCCCTGACCCCTTGCCCTTAGAATAAAATCCAAGCTCCTAGCTCGGTGGACACCAGCAACGGCGGGCCCTGGCCAGCCTCTCGACATCACCTCCCAACACGCTGATCACCCCGGCCTGAGTTGCTCACAATTTCCCTCAAGCCTCGGCTGTTCTCTTCCCCCCAGCTTTTGCCTGAGCCATGCCCTCTGCCTGGCATGCCCTTCTCTGCAACCTCAGTCTGGCCAACAGCTTCTTCCCCTTTGGAGACTGCTGCTGCTGCTTCCAAAAAGCCTTGCGTCCTAATTGCCCACGCACATGCCTGTCACCCTGTCCCGCGGGGCTTCGATCCCCATGAGGACATTGGATAAATGTTCTGTGTCGTCTGGTATCTCATCTCCCACTTCCACCCCTGCCCTGCCCCTCCTGTCCCAGGAGCAGCGACAGTGCCCCTGTTGGAAGCAGCAGCCACCCTAGCTGTGTGACCTCGAGTGGATCACTTTACCTCTCTGGGCCTCGGTCTCCTCATTCTCTCCTCCCAGCCCTTCTCCCCCAAGGACCCTCAGAGACTAGTCAAGTTCTAACCCCACAGTGAGTGCAGTGGGGGACCGTGGGGCGAGCGCGGCGCCTTTGCTTGGTGGTGGTGTTGGAGGCGGGAAGGATAAGCAAAAACGAAGCCGCCCTTCCATAACAGTCCCTAAGTGTCCCCGTCTTTCCATCAGACCCGTAACAACTGCCATGTGACCAGAGCTCCCAGGACTTCCTCAGCCACCCGCTGCCCCAATCTGCATTGTGACCCGGGAAGGGCTGAGGACAAACTCGCTGCAATTGAGCTCCAAGGACAAGTGGAGCCGCTTAGTTTAGACCTTTGAGGTCCTTTCCAGACGCCCACAGTCTCTTGCCTTTTTGTTTCTCTGACAGTTTTGCAGGACGCCCTCCCCGCCATTCCTTTCCTCTCCCTCGGCCCTTCCCTCCCCCTGCCCGGCTGACCCTAACCTCCCCTTCCTGTGACCCTGGAGTCTCCTGTAGCCCCAGATGCCTCCTGTCTTCTGTGCTACCCTCAGAGCTGTTGACAGGTCAGAAGGCCAGCCAGATGTCTGGGGTGTCCTTGGCCGCTGTGGCCCCGCCCCCACCCTCGTCCCACCCCCTGTGGCTCCCTTTGGTCCGGCCCCGCCCCTCACCGGTCTTAGGGTCCACGGCGAAGCGGTGCGCACCATCCAGCAGGCTGTACACCAGCCGGGCGCTGCTGCCGTAGGCGGGGTCATCTGCGTCCGAGGCCATCACCTGCATCACCGATGTGCCTGGGCCCGGGGGACCAAGCAAGACAGGCGTCATCTGGGGCTGCTGTCCCCTCACCTCTCCCTACCCCAGGGACCTGGAAAGGGACACACTGGAGACAGTCCCCATCCTCACTCTGAGTCCCAGCCCACTTCTTGCCCCGGGGCCTTCCTACTGACTCAAGCACCACCGTGGAGTCAGCCCTGGGCTCAGATCCCCTGTGGGTGGCTGCCAGCGGTGGGACTCTGGCGAGGAAGGACGGCTTCTCTGAATCTCAGTTCCCTTTTCAGCAAAATGGGTATAATCCTAGTCCTTGGTTCACCAGGTTGGGGGATGAATTCTAAACTGCAAGCACAGGGCAGCTCAGAGCAGCCTCTCAAGGATGGTGGCAGCAATCGTTGTCACCAGTTAAGGTCATCACAGTCAGAGCCAGAGCCAGGACTGGAAACCAGGACCCGACTCCTAGCCCAGGTGTCTTTCTACCCACTCCAGCCCCTCCTAATTCTTCAAGGGACTTCTGCGTCCTCCCTCCCACCGCGGCAGTAGGGGACAGCTCAGAGGGACAACTAAGTTCACTGGGGCTCGGAGGCCAGTGTCTCTTGGCCCGTGGGCAGGAGAGTGGCAGCACCAGCTTTCTCTTTGGAAAGTAGCTGGCTGTGAGCCCTGGTGCCCTCCTCACCCCTCCCCCGGGTGCCCGGACAGCCCACCCCCAGCCACACACGCGCTTCTCCTCATGCTCTGCACGTAGGCTGCTGGGGAGAGTATAAATTGGATAAAAGTCCATCAAAGAGCGGCAATTAAGTTATTGATTTTCGACGCTGCCTCATTAAACTGGGAGCTTCTTTCGGCCTGTCCCAGAGATGGCTCTAATTTGACATCATGTTCAATTTGACGAAAGCAGGCTTGGGACGTGAGGCTGGACCAGGTGGGGGTGAGGGTAAGGGGAGGGGAGGGTCAGATGGGGGGCAGCAAAGCCGTCTACTCCATCCAAACCTTTCCAGAAGGAAGGGAATGAGATGGAAGACCCAAGAGGGAGTCTTGGAGGCTCAGGATATGACCCAAAGGGGAGGAGACTGAGACCCCACTTCAGGGAGAGGCCCTCTGCCGGGTGCCCTGCTGGTGGGGCAGGGCAGGGCCCTCCTGGGGCTGGGGTGGGCGCTCTGGGCCAGCAGGGCAGCATGCTGGGAGGTAAGGCCAGTTCACCGCCTGGCTAATGAGTAAGACTCTGGAAGTGCTACTGCAGCAATTCTGCTAAGCCCAGCCCGCCGCCTGCCTCTCCCACCTCCAGCCTGGGGCCCTCGATCATTCCAGACAGACACATGTATTTATTTTTCACTCTTTTGCATTTCTCATTTCCCTCTCCAGTTCCCCCTCCCAGCCAGAGCCTCCTAAACTGGCCCTGCAATGCGCCTCTCTCTTTGGCTGCTCCGGCTCCATGTCAACCACATCAGAGTTGCTCGAGGAGTCTGGGGAAGGAGGGTGAGCAAGCCTCCTCCCTCCTGATGCTGGAGCCCACGGGTGTCCTAGTCAGGGCCAAGAACCCGGCCCCAGGTGCCTCCCGACTATACAGAGAGAAAGACAGGAATGAACTCCTAGTGAGCACCCTCTGCACACTCAGCTTCATCAGCCACTTAAACCCGTCACCTCTAATCCTCGTAGCATCTCAGAGACTCAGAGTGGGACCCTCTAATGTTACAGGCGAGGAAATGGGCCAGATGGAGGAAAAGATTTGATAGAGGGCACACAGTGAGGAAGCGGTGGTGGGGTTTGAACCCAGGACTCTGGGGTGCCAAAGCCTTCTGGAAACCAATGTTAGCACAAGCACATTGACTTTAGGGCTGGTGGCCTGGTGTACTGAGTCACAGTCAGTGATGGTGCTGCTAGTTAGTAGAAGTTTGACTTCGGACATGTCACAAATCCCTTTGTGCCTCAATCGCTTCATTTGTGAAATGAGGATGACAGTATTACAAATCTCCTGAGATCATTTTGAGAATTCAAATATATAATATTTCCGTGTTCAGCACCGAGGACAGTGCCCGGCCCATGCCAAGAACCCAGTGGTTGTTGTTGTCTTGGGAGGCGTGGCATGCTGGGATTCAATGGCACAATTATGCCTCCCCCACACAGAGGTATTGAAATGGCAGAAGATACATAAAGCATCAGGCACATGGTGACTGTGCAGTAAATAGTGGCTGTTGTAACTGTTATGCGAGAGGGTCTCCCTGTGACTCCCCTCTGCAGGCCCCCCGCCCCCCAGCAGGGTACAATGCCGGGCTGAGCGACTCCCCAGAGACACGGCTGAGCTCTCTCTGTCCCTGGCTGCATCCCAGGAACTCCCGAGGGGATGATGGAATCATTTCCCCAATCCGGGATTCTTTATTGCAGCCATTACAGTTAATGCCGACACGTGGGGATGGTGAAGGGTCAGTGATTCACCACTGGATCCGCAGGCCCCACGGGAATGGCTTCTTCAGGCCACACAACCTCTCCCACCTCCTTCACAAGTCAGCAGCTCCTCAGAATTGGCAGACAAAAGGGAGCCAGGCTCGTGGCGGCTGTGGACCACCTCGGGGTCATCTCCCATACATTTGGCAATTTACATTTTACAGTGCTCTGTCATGTCCATTGTTAGACCTCACATCGACTCTGTGATACAGATGCAGCGGTGTGCTGGTGAATGTCTAACCATCGGCTCCTGGGGGGGGGGGAGAATGCCCTGCTTTGTGGAGTTTGCTGATTTCCATGGTGTAAATACTCCAGTCATGACCCAATTTCAAGCTACCAATGTGGTATCAACTGGCCCACAAAACTCTTGAAAACCAATATGTGGCTTCCGTGAGCTGGTACAGCCGACTCCAGCACACACCCCTGTGTTGTTCCCACTCTACAGTTGAGGAGACTACTGTGCACAGCGAAGGGTGCAAACGTGAATTAATATTGCAACCCATTATTAACTATATATCCTTATTCAATAACAATGATAATGATAGATTCCTTTTATTGAATAACTACTTTGTCTTAGATACTATAAGCTCTGATATATATTATCCCATGGAATTTACAAAATAAAGCTTTGAGATGGGCTCTATTAAGATTTCCACTTTACAGATGAGTAAATGGAGGCTGAGTGAAGTTAAGGATTGAACCTCAACTTTCCTCATTTGTGAAACAGGGGTAACAGCACTACCAGACTGTCAGATCCTTGTGAGAACTCAAACAGATTTCCATGTTCAGCACCGAGGACAGTGTCTGGCCAAGTTCACCGGGCAAGGAAGTAGAAGCAGGATTCAAATCCAGGTGGGTCCGATGTCAAAACCCACATGTATCCTGCCTAAAAGGTAGGAGGAGGGGTCGTCTGGAGTAGAAGTGGAGAGGCAAGTGAGTGGGAAGACTCAGAGACACAGAGAGGGAGAGAAGAGGAGGTGAAGGGCAAGAAGCTGAGTTCAGATTCTCCTCTCCTAACTTCCAGAAGGAGGGCTGGGCTGGCTGGGACAGCGGTTCGCTGTCCCTGGTACTGCCCCCAGCCCTTCCGCTCCAGGCTGCAACAGGAAGGGTTGCCCAACTGACTCTTGGGCAAACAGCATCTCAGGGCCCAGGGAACCACGTGGGATGTTAGATGTGGAAAGGCTGGCCCTTGGAGAGCACAGGAACCGATGGTTCTCGACTTGGCAGCACAACAGAATCTCTTGGGAGCTTTAAAATAAAACAGATCCTGAGCCCCGTCCCCAGCCAATTAAATAGGACTCTTGGGGGTGCAGCCCAGGAAAAGGTAGTTTTACAAGCTCCAGAGTGATTCTAAGGTGCCTCCCGGTTTAAGAGATGCCCCAGACCCAGTCCCTGATGGAACAGATGAGGAAACTGAGTCACAGAGAGGCTTGATGGCTTTCCCAAGGCCACATCATTAGTAAGTAGTTGGGAAAGAGTCGAACCCAGGTCTGTCTGTCTGGCCAGCATGCTGCCCTCCCTGACCAACTGAGCCTGTACTGAGACTCACACCCAGAAGGAAGCAGCCAGGATGACACATGCCACCTGGTCATCAGAGCTCATCTCACTGAAGCCAGAATGAGAAGTCAGACACTCCTGGGAGGGGACACCCCTCATATCTCTGTGGAGACTGGGTGGGCCTTGGTGTCACAGAGTCCTGGGTTCAAATCCCATGACGTCCTCGCTCTGTGCCCTCCCTCAGTCAAATCTTTCCCCCTGTCTGGACTGTTTCCTCACCTGTAATGTTAGAGGAGCCCACTCCGAGTCTCTGAGATGCTACGAGGATTAGAGATGACAGGTTTAAGTGGCTGAGGAAGTTGTGTGTGTAGCGGGTGCTCACTAGGAGTCCATTCCTTCCCCCTCTCTCTGTACAGCCAGGAGGCACCTGGGGCCATGTCCTTGGCCCTGCCTAGGAGACCCCTGGGCTCCAGCATCGGGAGGGAGGGGCTTGCCCACTCCTCATCTCTGGTTTATCTGGTGGCTCTGACATGGTTTGTTATGGAGCCAGACGTGGAACCCGTGTCCTGGCTCCCAGGCCAGAGTTCTTTCCTTTCTTATTCCCTAATCCTTGCTGTCTGTAAGATGCGGTTGAGGCTGCAGACTTGGGCTCCACAGCCCCCAGGAAGAGCCCCCACCGGCTCTAGGAGGGGATGGTCCCTCGTGGAGTGGAGCTCAGGGACTGCAGACATAAATTCTCATTCCAGCCCTGCCCACAGCTTGTGTGGCTGTGGAAAACTACTTGATCTGACCGGGCCTCAGTTCCCCTTCTGTAAAATGGAGATAACACTTTATCACGTCCGCCTCCCTGGATGTGGGAGACCCCTTAATGAGAGAAAGAGATGAAGCACTTTGGAAAAGAATAGAGTGCTCAACTGAGGTGACCAAGTGTCATTATTATGAAGACGTTTGCAATTATTATCATCCTGCCTCTTCCCTACCTCCCCTTGCCGCCCTGCTGGGCCTGGGGAAACCCTAGGCTCATATTTAGCTTCTCAAACATTTATAAAAAATGAGTCCCACCCCCTGCTGCTGCCAGCGCTGCGCGGAATGCTTTCTATTAAAAATTAAAAACCACTTGTCGAGTCCCTGGGAACGCTCAGATTACACAGGAAACAAGCCCCTTCTCAAACTCCCCCCTCTCTGCCCTCCTCCCAGCTCCCTCTTTGATCATCACTTACAGCGCTGGCCGGCTGGGCCGGCTTTGACCCTGCTTCCAGCCGCCCGGCCAGGGCAGCCTAATGCAGATGGATGATGCACAGGAGACGCAGGCAAGTGGCTGCACCAAGGAGCAGGTCCATAGACAAGTGACAGAGAAGGTGGTGCAGAGAGAGGGGGCAAGGAAGTGGGTCAGAGATGGAGAATTGAGGGTCAGGGGGACAGAGACGCAGACGGATGGACAGTGGACACAGGGAGTTTGACAGGAAGAGGTAGAAACACAGAGGTTAAGTAGGAAACCACAGTTATACAGAAACGGAGACAGAGAAAGTGGAGCAGAGACAGCGACATATGTGAATGGGGGTGGGCGAGTGGGACGAGGGACAAGGAGCAGAAAGGCGAGGTTTGGCCTATGAGGTGAGGAACCCCCTTTGCTGCAAACACCCTCCTCCAGGGGCTCCGGGGAACTCCTGGACACCGCCCCCCTTCATTCTTTCTTTCCTTGTGGATCCCAGCCGTGGACTTGACCCTCCAGACAGTCCTTGAGTGTGTGCATCTGATATGTCCCCTGAGAAAGAACACTCTCCTACCATCCCAAAGTGAGACCCGAAAGTTCTTCTGTCCTTTCCACATCGACATGGGGCTCGCTGTTACATAGTCTAGTGACCTCGTTTGTTTGGGACAGCAACATTTTATGTATCTTCAATAACATCCTTCTGCCACTGGCAGAAAGTAAATATTCTTTGCTCATGATTCACTCCCATTCATTCCCCCAACATCTACAGAGCACCTACTATGTGCTGCACCCTTGGAGGGTAGGTTGGTGGCTGTATCACCTTGGCACCCCAGTACCATGGGAGCAACAGGGCGCAGTGTAGAAGGGGTGCTCGTGTCTGTTGAATGATTTGTTGATGGAAAAGACAAAGAGAGACATGGATACACACCTCCCTGCCCAGATCACCTGGGCCAAGGGGCCAAGTCCTGAGGGCCAAGGCTTTTGCTCCCCTCTGCCGCCTCTCCCCAGCAGAAACCTCCTGTCCCGTTCCCCCAACCCGGGTGGTGAGCGCCAGTGCCGTTGCTAGGCAAGGAGATATTGCACATATAGATCTTCCTGGACTTTAATTAAAAACATCTTTAGAAGTTGTCTCTGCAGAGGCCAGCAATTGATTCCTGGCTTGGGCCCGAGGGCTGCTGAGCCACACTCTCTCCGGCTGCAGATGGGACAATCGCAGGCTCCCAGCCTGCTGCTGCCCTCCCCAAATGAGCCCCTTGGGGAACACGCTGCCTCCTGCCTTCCTCCTTCCCTCTCTGTCCCCATCCCCCCAAGCACTGGATTTAGGAATCAGACAGTGGGCTCTCCCACCCCACTTTATTTTCCTTCCCCTCTTGAGCCTCAGTTTCCTTAGCTGTAAAATGGGGGTGTCGACACTTAGCCCAAGAGAGTCCTGGGAGGATGAAATGAGATTAGGGATGTGAAAACGATTAAAGTCCCGTGCAAGAAATGGCTGTTTCGCCAAAGGAAGCCGTGAGGATTGCGAGTCAAGTAACTTGGGTTCTGGTTCCAGGTTCTGGGACTAGGTCTGGCTTCAGCTCTGACTGTGGAGTCTCAGACAAATCACTTTATCTCTCTTGCATTGGTAAGATGAGGACACTGATGCCTGCCCTGCTTATTCCCCGGGACTGTGAGAATAAAGGGAGAATAGCTCTGTGAAAGCAGTGCTGGCTGAGAGCTGTCACTTAGTGAGTGTCCCAAGAAGTGCGGGCTGTGCTACCAAACAGCCTCCCCACCTATTAAAGATGCTGCTCACAGAGGAATTGGAATGCATGGAGAAGAGGCTGCGGCAGGGCCCCTGCACATTTCCACGGTCCACTGAACCCCAATCGCATGGTCCAGCAGTGTCAGTTCTATGGCTTATAGGCCACCGCATTCTCCTTCCTTCGCTTGTGGCAGACATCACTAATCCATTGTGGCATGCTTTTATGCTGAGCCTGAAGGAGACCTTAGACTGCTTCTCAACACCACCTTATAGCCACTACCAATGGCTCAGAGTGGGCACAAGAGGTGAAACTGATCTGCCACCACGATGATGGCAGGGGAGGCGTCTTGTGTCCCTACGTACCTAGCAAAGCGCTATGTGCATGCCAGGCACTAATATGTGCTCACCGAATTAAAAGCAACTACTTATTTCTCTATCCTCTGTGGGGCTATGTAGAAAGGAGGTGCTAATAAATGTTTGCTAAGCTGGGTGACTCATCTCTGCAAGCCCTACAGAGCCAAGTACACTGGAGGTCTTGGATATAACGGGTGCAAATAAACATTTGTGGATTTCATTCAATTACTTGGCTATACATCCCCTGCAGTGCCCAGGATAAAGTGGTGGTTAATAAATGTGCATTGTATTGAATTTCTCGTTTCTGTATCTTCAGTAGTGCCACATATAGTGTCTCGCTCATAGTTGGCAAGTTGAACTGGGTGTGGGAGACCCGTGAAATCCTTTTGCTGCCCACTGGTCAGGTGGCAACACGCTAGGGAAGGGGTCTCGCTCCCCCACATCGAAAGATTATCTAGACCAACTCTTCTGCATCAACGCTCGCTCTCTTGTTGATTTCATCCGGCCCCACACTGTAAATTCCCTCTCTCTGCTGATGACTTTCAAGGTTGTATCTCCAGCCCCGTTCCTCTCTGGACGTCCAGACTCACAGGCCCAACTGTCCCCTTGACATCCCACTTGGTCTCAATCTTAACAGGCCCAAGGAGGAATTCCTAGTTTATTCTGCAAACTCGCTCTTCTTGGAGCAGTCCCCGTCTCAGCCACAGGAGTTGCATCCATCTCATTGCTCAGGCCCCAAACTCCAGCATCGTCCCTGTCTCCTCTGTCCCTTACTCCCACGTCAGTGGCTCACAGACCCTGTTGGCTCCACCTTCAACGCACGTCCGGAATCCCATCTCTCCTCGCCACCGGCGCTGGTCCAGTCTCCTCCTCCCTGATCTCCCTACTTCCAACCTCGCCCCTAGAGTCTGTTTTCAACGTGGCAGCCAAAAAGTCATTCTTTTATAATCATGTCACTCCTCTGGTCCCCATCCCACTCAGAGTACAGCCGAAAACCTTTCAGTGGCTATCAAAACCTCCATGATCCAGCTTCTGGTACCTCTTCTGAGCTCCTTGGACACTCTCCCCCTCACTCACCCTCCTTCAGCTACACTGACCTTCCTGCTATTCCTCAATCATAACAGACACACTGTGCCCCAGGACCTTTGCACTTGTTCTTCCCCCTGCCTGAACATTCTTCCTCTAGCTTAGAAGTTCTCCGAGTGAGTGCAGTCCCAGACTGGCATCAGCATCACCTGGGAATTTGTTAAAAATGCAAACATTTCTAACAGCCCAGACCTGTTGAAACAGAAACCCTTGGGGGAGGGAGGCAGCACATTCAGGTAATTTGGGTGCACAATAAAGTTTGAAAGCCTTTGTTTCACAGAACTCCTTGGTTCCCTTCCTTCAGATCTTTGTTCAAACGTCCTCTTATAGAAAGAGAGGCCTCCCCCGGCCCCTCTATCTAAAATAGCACTCCCCTCAAATCACTCCGAGTTCCCTTATTCTGCACAACTCTCACGACACCGGGCATATTGCACATTTGCTTGCTTGTGTCCTTCCTGTCTCTCTCCCTGCTGTAGTGTGCAGGCCTACTAAGCATCCCCAGTGCCTGGAACAGTGCCTGGAACACAGTAGGCACTCAATAAACATCTGCTGCTTGAATGGACCCCCTCAGTGCTTAGCAAGGAACTTGGGGTCCTAAGGGGGTGGGACCTGCCCAAGGTCACTGGAGGAGCCAGGCCTCCCGACTGCCAGCACAGACCTGCTTCGCTGCACCGGGCTCAGGGTGGCCGGCGCGCCCGGCTCAGAAGCATGGCTCATCAGAGGCCCCCGGCACACTTCCCTTCCCTTTTAAGCTGTGAGTGGTTTAATTTGCGAGCGCTGCTGCCTTTCATGTCCTAAGCTGCGTCCCTGCTCCCTCTGATCTCCGCAGCTGCTGGGACCCGGGTGCCGCTTGTCGGCCCCGCCCTCCGCAGCCCAGATGAGGAGGCTCGGTAATTGTGACTGATTTTCAAAGCCGCCTGGAATCTCCGCAAGCACCCTGGTGTCAGATTTGCTTCCCCTTCAAAAAGTTGCTCAAATGAAATAAACTAATTTAATTTCCGCTTCTCCCCTCCCCCTCCTTGGGTTCCCCAGCTTGTCTAAATGGAGTCACCTGCCTCTGACTCCTTCCTGAGTAGAATGTGAGCCTTAGTGGCCCGGGAGAGGGAGATGGGGCGGGCTGCATCTCTGTTAGGCTGGTGCTCACGGTCTGGGGGCTGGCTCTGCCTCCTACTCTCTGTGTGACCTTGGATGAGGTCTTCTCTTGGCCTCAGTTTCCCCACCTGTGAGACAAGGACCCTTTTCACACCCACAGCCTGGGGCCACGCCCAGCAGCTTGCTCCATCACTGACTCACTATGTGACTGTAGCTCCATCTTCTCTTCTCCCTGAGCCTCAGTGCTCCCAGCTGTTCGGTGGGGATTCTAACATCAGTCCTGCCACCTCCAGAGTCGCAGTGAGTGAGGGTGCAGCGGTGCTGGACAAGCCAGTACTCCCAACTTAGCATGTCTGAAACCAACGTCCTGATTTCCCTTCATCCCCCCCCCCACCTGCTCCTCCCCTCTCAGTAAGTAGAAATCACATCTATTCAATTGCTTAGCTTAAAACCCTAACAGTCATCCTTGAGTTTTCCTCCTCTCACACCCCGCATCCGATCCATTAGCAAATGTTTGCAGCTCCACTTTCACAATAGATCCAAAAGTTGGCCTCTTTTAACACCTCCACTGGTACCACCTTGTTCCAAGCCACCACCGTTTCCTGCCTGGCTAATTGCAATATCCTCCTTCGGGGCACCCTGCTTCTGCCCTTGCTCTTTCCCGCCCCACTATTCTTCATGACACAGCCAAGGGGTCCTGTTTGAACTAAGTCAGATCATGTCATTCTTCTGGACAAGACCCTCCACTGATTTAGCTTGCTCAGCATAAGAGGCAAAGCCTTGAGTCTGCATGATCTGGTCGCTTCTTCTCCTGGGGGAATTCAACCCCAGGGCCTTTGCATGTGCTGTTCCCTGTGCCCAGGGCCCATGCTCTTGCTTCTTTTAGGTCTTTGCTTCAATGTTGACTCCCCAGAGAGGCCTTACTGGGCCAGCGATCTATTTGTTTACTTGCTTACTGCCCATCCTCCATGGCCAGAATGTCCCCTCCATGAGAGCAGGGAGTCTTGTCTGTTTTTTCACTGCCGTGTCCCCAGGGCCTTGCACATAGTAGGTACTCAAAAATATTTGTTCAGTGAATGAATGAATATACTGAATACACATGTAGCATGTCACATGCATTGCACAGGTCTTAAAGTACCCCTCGGCTAGCCATGTGTGTGCACAGCTGCACACGTGTGGCATGCACATGTACATCAGGCACACATGGATACCAGCCTGCACCCATATTCACACCCTGCCGTTCCCCATTCTCCCACCATCCCTTGTACCCACCTTTCCCCTGGCCCATGCCCGCTTCTTCCCCGGCTGGCTGCCTGTTTACTACCCGCCAGTCTGCCAGATTTGGGCCAACCCGGGGAAGCTGGGGCTGACTGCACCCTCCGCCAAGACCCCAGTAAGTACCCCTCCCACCCACAGAGCTGGGAGGGCCGGGGGAGGCAGTGCCGAGCCCTCGGCCACAGCGCGTCAGTGGCGGAGCGTGGCCGGAGGCCTAGGGCGGCTGCTCCCTGCATAGCCTGGCTTGCTGGTGGCTTTAGGTGACAGTGGGACGGAGATGGCAGCCACTGGCTCGTGCCCCTCACCCCATGACTCCAGTTTCTACCACAGCCTCAGGAGCCCCAGGCGAGGTGGGGCTTTGACAGTCAGGCGACTGTCTGGGGGTCCCACAGTGAGAGAAGGCAGAGTCACCCACCCTTTAGTCTCAGCGTCGTGTTGCTGTGTGAATGGGTTTCTAAGTATGGCTGTGTCTGATGTCTTCGTGCAGATGTGCGTTCAGTGTGTGCGCAGCCCCCCCACCCCCCACCGCGTGTGTGCAGCCATAGTCGGGTACTTGCAACCAAATCTGTGTCTGGGGGCTCAGCCATCTCTGTGCGGGGCTGTTCCCAGGTGGCTGGGCCTTGGTGAGTTGAGGCTTCCTTGCAGGCGGTGGACGAAGCTGTCTGGAAGTTGTTCATCTGGCTGTGGCCATGCCTGTCTGCGCTTGCTCTCTAGTGGGCTGGGCCCCACAAGGGGAAGGCCCGGTGGTGGCTTTTGCACATGGCCAATCTGTGCAGAATCTTTACCTGTGTGAGGGGTCGTGGGTGGCTATGTCAGGATGTGAGGTCATGTCTGGATGTGTGGCTGGGCCTTCTTTAAGCTGTGCCCCAGCATGGCTGTTCCTGGCTGTAGGTGTGCCTGAGGATGGGACTGTGTCTGTCTGTGCGTGGCTGAACTTTCCTGAAGGGCTATGTCAAGGTTCCAGCTGTGCCTGTGTGTGTGGCCGCGTCCAGATGCTGCCTGAGTGGGGGCTGCAGGTGCAGAAGTGAGCTTGGGTGTGTGGTGTGTCTAGATCCGTGGCTGTGTCTGCATGTGTGACTGTGTGTGGGTGTATGACCATGGCCAAGTATATAATCCACCGTGACCACGTGCATGTCCATGTCCATTTGGGGGCTGTGTCCATGGATGTGGCTGAGGTCACGTGTGTGGCTTTGTCCAGGATGATAGCTGGCCCCAGAGGGCACCTGGGCTCATGTCTGTACCCTGTGCCCTGGGCCAGCAGCACCTGTCTCCCTACCCCTCCCTAGAGGATCAGTCACTCCCCCTCCCCGCAGGCTCCACTTGGGACCTGGCAGCCCCCCTCCCCTTGCAGGCACGTCACCCTGCCCTGCCCCCAGAGCCCGCAGCCCACCTGTGGGCGACAGCTCGGCCACGCTGCCGATGTAGGGGCCGTGCAGGAAGCGGGGCTCGCTGTCGTTGATGTCCTGCACCTTGATGATGAACTCCGACTCAGGCTCCAGCAGGCGGTTGGTAGCGCGATCCCGAGCCTGGGCCCGAAGCGTGTAGAAGGTTTTCTGCTCTCGGTCCAGGCGCTCCATGGCATGGATGTCACCGGTCAGCTCGTCGATCAGGAAGATGGTCCCCGCGCCCTCGCCTGAGATGGTGTACTTGATGGCCCCGTCACCCTCGTCTGAGTCCGAGTGGATCTGGGGAGGCAGGAAGGAGGTGGGGGAGGCTGGAGAGGAAGCTCCTTCCCAGCCTTCCCCCTGCAGTCCCTCTGGGGGTCTGTCCCTAAGCATATCTCTTCCCCAGCACACTGAGGCCAGGGCAGCTGTGCTCGCTGCAGACTGGGTCTGGCTGTCTCTGGCCCGGAGTATTTCCCCAGCCTTCCGTGGCTCTCCCTGCTCCAGCCCCACCCCTGTAATCTACCTTCCCCTCTGCACCCAGAGCTACCTGCCTCGGAGGCAGATCTGAACTTGGCCTCTCCTGCTTGCAGCCCTTCCAGGGCTCCCATTGCCTTTACAAAGAAGTCCAGAGCCACCTCCACACCTCTCTGGCCCTCAGCACGCAGAGCCCTGGGCTCCTGGTTTGAGCCCCTCACCTCCTTTCTCTGCCTACTGAAAGTCTACTCGTCCCGCAAGGCTCGGCTCCAATGCCACCTTGCCCAGAAAGCTTTCCTGGATCCCGCCACTACCACCTCCCAATTCCCCTCCAAGATCTCTCAGAACATCATGCCACCAAGATCAAGCCTCCAGCCTTGCAGGGGGCTGTAGCCAGCATTTCTGCAACCTCATGTGTGCGCACATCACCCGGGAACTTGTTAAAGTACCAACTCTGACTCCTGGGATGCGGCCTCAGAGTTTGCATTTCTAACAAACTTCCAGGTCCACCTCTCCCTAGATTCCGAGCCCCAGGAGGTTAGGGCTGACACATCTAGGCTTATGGAGAGCCAGGCTCAAGATGTGGCACATGGCGAGGACAGGGACAGAGGAGGAGAGGGGATGCAGACTGAAGGAGCACCCGCATGCACCAGGCGCGGTGCTAAGCAATTTATAGACGCATCCAGTTCAGGATTGTTTAAAAAAAAAAAACCTACTGGAGTAGGTTTTGCTACCCTCATTTTAAGGATGTTTTTTTCCTTCATTTTCCTACTGAGGATCAGAGAAGTGGGATGATTTCCTCAAGGTCAGACCGCTGGAGGAGCTGGCCTGGCCCACAGCCCGGGCTTCCTCACCCCATCCTAACACCTCTGGAGAGGAGCCCGAGGGAAGGGACAAGCGGTGTGGCCTGGCCTAGCCTTGGCTCTGACATCATCTCCCTGTGTGTCCTTCCCCAAGTCACTGTACCTCTCTGGGCATCGGTTGCTTCAGCTGTAACCTGGGAACCCTAACAGCGCCTCCCTCCTGGAGCTCCTGAACCGAGACACTACATAAGGCCCTCAGCAGCTGCCGGGCACCGTGTGACATTTATATTTCCCAGCCAGCGTGGCAGGAGACTGCCCACAGAATGGTGGCGCAGCAGGGCCCCACCAGGCCGGCAGGAATCTCTAGTTGCTGGATTACAGAGAGGTCCAAGGGGCTGAGCGTTGGGGCGCGGGAGAGGGACTATTTACTGCAGGTATGGAGGTTTTCTACTATTTTACAACCGGCTCAACTACCCCCATTTGTACTAGCTGAAAATCAGCCCAGTCTGAGACATAATAAGTGCCAATAAATGGTAGCTATCGTTATTATTATATTATTACTAAATGTTACCTATATATAACTGGGATTCATTCCGGCACCATTAGGCTCTGGATTTCAGGCCGTTTCCACTGCCCTGGGATCTCTTGGGTGAGGAAGCAGCAAGAAGCCTGTTTTCTTGCAAACAGAAACACCTAAGTCTTTATCCTTCGATGCCCAAATCTCCGAGGCAGCCCTGAGCAGAGGAAAACCCATCCCGATGAAGCCAGTGACTCTGAGCGTCTCTCTAAGCTTCCTCGGAGAGCATGAACGAGAGAATCCCTGAAGTTCGTTGCAGGGCGGGGCGCTGTGGGCCCGGCCCACCCAGCAAGAGAACCGGTGCCAATGAAGTTGTCATGTAGGGGATGAAAGCCCATCCCCTGCCACGCAGGAGGAGCCTGGGTATAAATTCTGCTGGTGGAACTTTGTGTCTGAAAGGTGGATTATAGAAGTGCCATTTGGAAGATTGAATGGCCCATAAACATTTTCATATTTCATTAGCCGATTAATGGGCATCTCTCTCTTTTTGGCGAGTCTGCTGATTCTCAGCAGAAATTGCGGGGAGTAAATGGAGGCGTCTGGTGGAACCTTTCCGGGTCCCCGTCCTGTTATAGATTGCCCCAATTAATGCCCGTCCTGGGCTCCACTGAGAAGCCTTCTTCCTGTCCAGTTACTGTTAATAGATTTCTCATAAGTGGCTGGATTGTAAAAACCTCATAACTCAGTTTAATGCCCCCAATAAAATTATCTCAGGACGTCAGCCCTGAATCACTGGCAGTGCTGGGGATGAGGAGACCTGTCTCTCCTGTTTGCTGTTTATGCTTTTCTCCCACCTTTGCCCAAGGGAGATGGAATGGGAGAGGGTGAATTTATTCTCTCTTGGGTGTTTCTACCTACTCCCCAATCAGATCTGTTGTCTGATTATTTAATGAGCAAACATTTCTGAGCAGTGTGGTAGAATACTCACTATTTGGGGGGGATGCTTCACAGCTATAATCTTGTTAGCCTTTGTTGTTGCCCTGTGAAACATTATTATTCCCACTTCTCAGATGACAAAACTGAGGCACAGAGCGGGGAAGTCATTTGCTGTGTCACTCAGCTAAGTGTGGGAAACCAAGCTCCTCACTTTAACACTCACTAATGTTGTGAGCACGTGCTTATTAATCTTACCTCTCTGAGCACTTGTTTTCCCACCTGAGAAATCAGATCCAGCCTTACCTGGCACAGGTGTGGTGAGGATGAAATGAGAGTATGTTTGTAATGACCTAAGCACTCTGCAAATGGCTGTTTCCTTCCCTGTCTCCCAGGTCTCCATCCTGTCCCTGCAGCCCTTGACATTTTAATTCAGACCCCAGACAGGGATCACTGACGAGTGGGGAGTGCAGAGGAGGGAGTGGAACCCAGCGGTGATGTCATCGATGTTCTGCTGTGAAGTATGACACACAGCTCATACTGGGGCCCGGTGGCTGATCTCTGGGGACTGCGGAGTCAGACAGGGCCAATCGGCCTGGGCGGGCGCGAAGAGCTGGGAGCTACGGTCGGACGCAGCTCCTGGGCCAGGCCTGTCTGCCCTGCCTGCCTGCCTGGGCCCTGGCTCCGGACTGGAGAGGGAGCATCTCTGGCTCTGCCCTAGGAAGATATTTCTCAAGGTGCTCAGGTGTGAGCAGAGGCTGGAAGATGATGCTCTTACTTATGGAGACCTACTATGTGCCAGACACGTGTTGCAGGCTGTCTGCCGAAATCTAACTTGACTTTGTGGACTGTGGTGATATCTCCCCATTTTCCAGGTAAAGAGACTGAGACTGGCCCAGCTCTGTTTGACTCCACAGTGCAGGCTGGTCCTCCTGCAGCCTCTGGAGATGTGGTTAGTCTGCTAACAATGCTCTGGCAGAGGAGGAGGAGAAAAGGGGAAGGACTGGGTGGGTGCAGGGCCGTTGCTGGGTTCCGATGCTGGGGGAGCAGCCTTGACACCAGTCTTTGCCCCACACCCAGCAGGCCTCTCCTCTCTGAGCCTCCGTTTTATCACTCGGAAAAGAACCTCAAATCGCAAATCAGGACAGATGATGGGCTTGGGGTCAGGTGCAGCTGGGTGCCAGCTTCGCCTCTGCATGGCCCTGGGAAAGTGGCTACCCCTCTCTGAGCCTCAGTTTTCTTACCTGTAAACAGGACTGCTTCCCCATAGATGCTGAAGATTCATAATATAATATATGGAAGCTCCTGTCACATAGTAGGTGCTCAGTGTAGATTCCTCCCCTTTTCCTACCCTGGTCTCAGGAGGGGTTGAGGGGTCACTACTTCACCCCTTCATGTCTTGACATGAGAACCAAAGACTCAAATCCTGCCCCGATGGCGGTGCAAGGGCCATCATCCAACACCTTCCTGTTCTCTTAGATTCAGCTTGTTTCCTCCTCCAGGAAGCACTCTCAGATGCCCTCCCATTCGGCCAAAGAGCACTCACCCCGCTCTGTCTCTGCCCCCTGCACACGACCCTGTACTCCACGAGCCCCCGTAACACCTAGTGTTGCCCATCTATGTGTCCCCAGCTGTCATGGGCCTCAGGGCGTGGACTAATTTGATTTGTCTCTGTTTGAACTCCCCACACCTGGCACCCTGACGATGCCTGCAGAGAGAATACCGGGCGTGGGAGCGTTGAACGTGGGCGTGTGCACACGTGCACGCACTTGAGAGGGCGAGACCGCAAGCTCCCTGCGGGTGGAGCCCCGGGCTGTTTGTGCCCATATCCCCAGCACCCAGCACAGGGCACAGCACCAAACATCCTGGATACATGGATGATGAAATATGCAACTGTCATTAGAATCCCCCACTGTCCTCTGGGGAGGATCCAGCCACTCTGCTAAATCCCAGGTACACACGAGCTAGTCTGGGGATGGCAGTCACCAGGGGTCTATAACGCACCAGGCACAGTCCCGGACCCCTTACTGCCATCTCAGCCACACCTCGCGATGACCCTGCGCATCAGAGATTATTCAGATTGGCGAACTGCAGGTGGAGACGGCCCAAACCCTACCTAGAGTCACACAGCTAACAAGAGGCAGCCCCGAGGCCTGTCTGACACAACATCCGGGGTTCTTACCGCTACATCAAGTGTGGCCAGCCCCGGAGGAGAAATCCTCCCCACAAGCCCCATCCCTTGATCATAAACAACATGAAAAACACAAGAGTGATGGTTTCTCATCCCAGGGGGCTGAAAAATGGGATTTACGAGGCCATTAATTACTTCCTCCTAATTAAATCAAAATTAAATTCGAGCAGAGTTACGTTTCCCTTATTAAAGACAATTAAACGGACAGTGCGGCTACGCAAATAAAATGAGTCCAGGATTTAAACGGGAAGCAAATCAAATAAAAAGCCTCCCCCGGAACGAGGGGTCTGTTCACGCCTGTGCTACTCGTAAACCAGGAGTTCATCAATTTTCTTTAAATATTAGCAACTTAATTAAATGTGCTCTCCTCCCCACTTTAATCCTGCCATATATCTAAAATAGATCTCACCGCCCACAGGAGTTGGTCATAAGTGCTGACCCCATAATTCTATCTTTTTTTAAAAAAAAAATTAAAAATCCTACAAAATCCACATCCAGCTGACAGAAGCCTCGGGGGAAATTATAGTTCGGAAAAGGGATTAGTCAAAGTACCCAGATTTTATGGAAATGCTGGGAGGTTGCTTTGAGGGTGTTGTGAGAAGGTGCAGGGGAGAGGTGGGCTGGGCCTGCTGATGGGGGCAGGACTGAGGCGGGAGCTGTTTGTCTGGGGCCTCGGGGACAACCTCGGGGCCCCGTGGTTCCTGTGGGTGCCGACAGGAGCCTGGCGGGGAGTGATGGAGGAGGTGGCTGTAAAATAGGTTACTGCTGGGCACCTGGGGTTCACTCCACGGATGGTGCTGTTGCTAAGCTACCTTTGGAATTCGACAAGGACAGATGCTCCGAGCGGCTCCCTGGGGTGGGGATGACCAGGAAGAAGTGAATTAACTGAAACCGTGGTGGAATCCTTTCTCCCTGAAGATCGAGAGAGCGTGGCACGAGCGTGTGGTATGCACGCACACACAGCACGTGTACCTGGGCGGGACTCGGCTCGAAAGGGGACAGGTGGTTTTTAAAAGCCCAAGCTCATATTCCTAGGGTTGGAGGTGGGCTAATGACAACCCCCCACCCCCGACTATGGGGTGAGAAACTAGGATGTCAGGTTGCCAAGAGGTCTTCTGGGATTTGGGGCAGGGGCTCGTAGTATCTGTGTAGAACGTATACTCGAGGTGGTGGAAATATCAGGCGAGACTTATAATAATAAAAACCAATACTTTCCAAGCATGTGCCGGGAGAGGGGTGCTATTCTAGGTGCTTGACATATGCTAACTCATTGAATCGTCACCACAACCCTTTGAGTCAGGTCCCGGTAATAACCTCACTCAACAGGTAAGGAAACTGAGGCACAGAGAGGGTAAATACCGTCAGCCTTCTGTATCCACAGGTTCCGTCTCCATGGATTCAACCAACCAAAGATTAAAAATATTTGAAAAAAACTGTGTCTGTACTGAACATGTACGGGTTTTTTTCTTGTCACTATTCCCTAAACAATACAGTATAACAACTATTTACACAGCATTTACACTGTATTAGGTTTGATAAGTCATCTACAGATGATGTAAAGTATTCGGGGCGATGTGAGTAGGTTTATGCTAATGCTATGTCATTGCATATCAAGGACTTGAGCAGCCTTGGATGTTGGTATCCTGGGAAGGTCCTGGAATCAACCCCCCACCGAGGGGTACCAAGGACGGCTGAGATGTGCCAAGGTCAGAGAGCTCACGGCAGCAGGGCTGGGGCTGGGGCTAGGCAGTCTGGCTCCAGTTGCCTCCTTGACCACAGACGCCACCACCTCTCAAAGGAACATACACATTGGACAAATGTTTGCAAAGAGGTGGAAACTTCTTCTTTCTGGAGGTGGCCTTGAGAGTAAGAGAGCAGGAGCTCTGGGTGCAGGTGATGGAGGAGGAATACAGGAAGTCAGGACAGCAGTGGGAATGCAGAGAGGTTGCTATGAGGGGAGGGAAGGTCCCCAGGCCTGGTGCAATGCTTGGCTCCACTGCATATAGGACTCTGGAAGTGAGCATGGAGCTGGTGTCAGGAGACCTGGTTTTGTGGGTTGGCTCTGTCACTGTGTTGCTGTGTGGCCTTTGCATGATCTTCTCTGCCTCTGGGCCTCAGTTTCCCCTTCTTATCATAAAGGGATTTACTCGGGCCCTCCTATCGAGGACAGACTGTGGATCCAGGAGATGGGGGTAGGGTCTGGCTCATGCTGTCAAGAGGATGAAGGCTCAGTGGTTGCAGCTGGAAGCGGTGAATCAGCAGCTGGCTTTGCTCATCTTTTCAGGACATGGGGGGCAGGGAGGCCTGTGCAGAGCTCCCCTGCTGGGTGGATGACAGAGCTGAGGGGCCTTAGACAGCCATCTCATCTGACATTTGGGCAGATGTGTTACAGCTCTTCCCTGTCTCTCTGGGGTTCTCCTGCACCAAAGGCCTTTTCCCAGGCCTGCAGGTCTCAGAGAGGTCTGGAGAACCAGGCTGGGGCTGGTCTCTCCTTTTTCTTTTTGGGGGGCTTAGAAACCCCAACTCACACGAGTTCAAATCCTGGCTAAACCACTTGCTCACTCCCCAGCTTTGCCCCTTCTAGCCTCAGTTTCCTCACCTACAAAAGGGAACGATGATTTCTACTTTGCAGCTTAAGGGTTAAGTACTTTATATGGGAACTATAAAATGAACAAGCCACAGGCTGAACACTTTTTGTGCTCAGTTTCTTCTTTAATCTTTAACCACCTTAGGAAGTGGGCGCTTGGAGCCCCATGTTTACGGATGAACAGATTGAGTCTGGGGGAGGGGGAGTGACCTGTTCAAGGTCACATGGTGAATGAGTGGATAGGCCTCGGGTGTGTCTTTCTCCAGAGCCTGCGTTCTTGGCTGCTCCATTAGCTCGCCCTGGTCCCCAGCCCGGCCATCCCACAGCCGTGGCCGGGAGTCAGCCGTCCTAGCTCTGCCACTGGGCTGCTGGATTATCGTGACCGAGGCCCTGAAGCTACCTGAGCTCTGTCTTGTCGAATCCCTGCTTTGATCACTTGTGGGGGGATCACCCTCAGCCACAGGTACGGAGGGGAAAGTAGCGAAGGACAAGGGATTCCTCTGTCTAGACCAGGGAAAATCTGGGCTTCCTGCAAGCCAACCCAGAGGTTTGCATCTAGACTCTCCTCCTTTCCCTGTCGAGCATCCTGGTCCCTGCGCCTCAGCACTGCTCAGCCTCCCCAGTCTCGCCTCGTGTAAGCACAGGAAGCTCTGGAGTGGGTCTCTCCGGCCCCGCTGCCAACCAAAACCCCCTGGAAAGCTGATTGGCCTTAGCAAACGCCAGAGCACCTGAGCACCGCTCCACTTTCATGTCCTACGATCATCCTCCCCTTGAAGTCCTCAACTGCTGATGAGGCTCTGAATAAACCAGGCACCTTCAGGCCCTCTCCCCATCAGCCTGATGAACTCCTACTTATACGTCAAAGGCCAGTCCAGATGTTTTCTCGGCCATGAAGCCAGCCAACAGGTACCATTAATCAGTGCCAGGTGCTGACTTGTGAAGCTTTTCACGTACCAGGGTGTCTCTGCCAATCTGGGGAGCCCCAAATGGCAGAGGCTGGATCTTGCCCTGGTTTCCCCAGCATCACACCTGGGCTCAGGGACTGAATGGATGAATAAAAGTCCTTATCTGCTCCTTATACTTCCAGGGCACAGATTTTCAGCCAGACTTACCAGCATTTATTCAGAGAGTTTGAGAAAGTAGCTTTCATTCATTCATTCATTTAATGAGCAGTTTGCGAGCCATGTCTGTGCTAGGCACTGCGGATTTAATAGTGAGCAAAACAAACACAGTCTAATAGGAAAGACACATATTAATTGCATAATCAAACAAACACATGCATAATTAAAGTGTTATGAAGGACAGATGCTGGGGCCTCAGGGGGCATGTAACTGGGGATCTGTCCTGGCCTGGTGTGGTCAGGACAGGCTTCTCTAAGGAAGTGGCATTTGGGCTCAGACCTGCAGTGTGGAGTGGCAGGAAAGAGCAGTCCGGGGCGAGGAAACAGCCTGGGCAAAGGGGAAGTGGCAGGAGAGTACATGGGGCATTGGAGGACCTCGGAAAGGCGACCCTCAGAAGGGTGGTGTGGCTGGAACTCAGAGAGAGTGGCAGGAGAGGGGGCTGGAGGAGGAGCCAGACTTTTGTAGTCAATGGGATGGAATTTGGGCTTGACCCCAAGTGCAGGGGAAGCTATTGAAGAATTTTAAGCAGAGTGTGCGTGTGAGATGATCAGATTTGTAGACTTGTTCTAAATTCCACTTGCACCTCGCTGCAAGAGGGACTGACTTTACCTACTTGCCTCTACTCTCTAAGAGGCAAAAGGGAGGGGGACGAGAGAAGGGCGTGGGGTGGAGAAGGGGGCTGGGGTCAGGATGCAGTTGTCTGCCCTGGCCAGGGAGCTGCTGGAAGGAGGCACGCGGGGAAAGGGGAGCAGGGATTTAGACGGCTGGGGAACTAGGGCCTCTTGCATCTCCCAGTACACGTCCCCGGGGTCCTGGGGGCGGGCGTGGGGCCCCACTTTACCTTGCCCACGTACAGGGGCTCGGTGCCCGTGTACTCCTCCACCACGAAGAACTGGTTCCACACCCAGCCGCGCTTCACGCGGCCCGCGCCCAGCGCGCCGTCCTGCCGAGCCCCGGGCGCCGTCGGCGCGGGCGTGCCCGCTGCCCACAGGCGCCCCAGCAGCGGCGGCGGCGGCAGCAGCAGCAGCAGCAGCAGCGCGGGCGACAGCGCGGCTCCCGCTAGGAGCCCCCTACCGTCCGGCCGCGGCCTCATGCTTGGCCTGCGCGGGGCCGGGGCCCAGGAGCATGGACCGGAGGCACCAGGGCGCCTCCGCTCGGTCGCACAACGAAGCGGCCCGGTGTCACATGGTGGCCTCAGCGCGGCCTCCGGGACGCCGCCCTCACGGGGCACCCGGACAGGCCCGTGGCCCAGAACGCCGCCCGGCGGGCGCGCCCGACTGGAGGGGGAGGGGGCGCGGCCGCACCCGGGGCATGGACAGCCCCCGGGGTCTCCGCCCGCGCCCCCCTCTCCGCGTCGCGTGCAGATCACCAGGCGGCGCTTCCGCAGCTCCGGAGTGGACGGTGCGCCATGGTCCCCGCGCAGGGAGGGTGCGGGTTGGGGCTGGCCGATCCTTGAGGACTAGGGGCCTTCCTCATCCATCAGGAGCCTGCAAGAGAAACAGGAAAACTTCAGAGGGGCTCTGTGTTGGGGGAGGCAAGTTGACCCCTGTAGGTACTAATTAAACACCTACTGTGTGCCCGCCACTGTAGTGCCCACAGTGGTCCCTGTCTTCTTGGAGCCCATAGTCTAGCAGGTGCCCCTCTCCCCCACCCCCTGCCAGGGAACCTTACTTTCTTCTTCCACCACACCTGCTCCCACCCTCTGCCAGCCTCTCCTGCCCCTTGTCATAGCCCCTCACCCAGCTCCAGCTTGGTGGTCCTTCACTACCCCCCAGGCCAACAGAAGCAGGCACCCTGGAGCTGTCACCCTGCCCCTGGCTGACAATCTATCCAGCCCAGTCCCCAGAAATCCCACTCCCCAGGTGCTTCTAGAAGAGGTTCAAGAGCTGCTGAGACCCAGGCCGACACCCCGCACTCCTGCCCTCCCGTAGCAGCACAGAGAGGCCACCCCATCCCTAACAGGAGCCCAGGGAAGGCCCTGTGACATGCCACAACCCCCACACCCCGTTCCGGGGATGGAGTGCCTGAGTCCCAGAGGGCCTTGCTTGGAATCACACCCTGTGTGACTTTGGGCAGGGTCACAGACCCTCTGGGCTTGCCTTTGGTGTCTCCACATCCATTCCCCCCCATGCACACTGAAAACCTCTCCTTCCCAGAGACTGAGCGACGCCCCTCCTCCCCGTTCCTGGCCCAGCGCTCGTCCCCAGATCAATCCTTCTCTCTCCCCGCCTCCATCAGATCCTGCTCTCAGCAAGAAAGGGTCTGAGGGACTAACGCCTACTCTAGCGTAATGATGAATAATGGCTTAATGTGGGTGTTTACAGGGGACAGCCGGGCTGCTTTAATGGAGGAGTTTTAAGCCTGAAGAAGAACGAGTGGAGGTGAGGGGCTCGTTCCCCACTTCGCCTCCCCCCAGGCCCAATTTCGCCCAGTTCAACAACTCAATTCCACCAAACTTCAGCTCCACGCCAGGATCCGCCTGGGCGTGGGGAACAAAGGTATATAAGCCTACGGTTTAGCTGGCTGGGAGATGAGACCCCTCCCCGTAACAACCTAGATACTGGTTGCATGTGATCAGGGCTATAATTGTGTGTGCATGTGGGGACAACCTGAGACACGTGGAGCTCAGGGAGAGAGTGGACAAAGGTGTTTCCAAGGGGGAGGGAAGTGGGAGACAATCCGGGCTACTTCTTGGAGGAGGGGGCACCTGAGCAGGCAGGAAGGAAGGGGTGGCATTCCAGGCAGAGGAGTGTTCGGCAGGGAGTGGACTGGCTGGCTTAAGGAGGTAGTTTGGGAGCATGAGGTATATGGCTGGGCAGAGGGTATGGGGGGACCACCCTGGCCTTCGCCAGATCTTCCTGAGGACAACGGAAGTGGCCTGAGTCTCTAGGGAGGAGGGAATGTAGACTCAGACCGCCTTTGACTCAGCAGCCCAGCGGGCAACTCCCATGAATTCACGTGAGTTGCAACTCTGAAAGTTGGTGTTTTATACCCATCTTGCAGATGCCTGCCTCCCCAGTGCTCCTTCCCACAATTGGCTCCAGAAACGCTTTATGGAAGGGGTTTCAGGGCGGGGAGTCTCCTGTCGGAAGGCGAGGCTGGTGGGGAGGGGTTTCCACTGCATTTCCAGGCAATGACAATGGGGAAAACGTCAACAGTCCACAGGGAGGGATGGAGAGGAGGGTCGGGAACGTGCTGCTCCCTCTTTCCCTCGAGGCCCTACCCTGAACTAAACGGGCAGTGAGGAGGCATCCCCGGCACCCCCTGTTTCCCCCAGCACAGCTCCATTCTGTGGGCCTGGGTGTGATGCTCCCCAACCCTGGTGGCCCCACTTTGCCATCCCCGATCTGTGCTGCCGCCTCTGGGGATCCGGCTTTGCTTCCCGGCATTATGACCTGGGCTGGTTGCAATGAGGCTGGAGTTATGGGTGAGGAGGAGGTGCCGCTCCGAAGCCTTCATTTCCTGGAGTTTATGACTTCTCTGCATGCACGGTGGGGACTGTCCCCCTGACTCGGCCAGGCAGCTCCAGGGCCCATCACAGCCCTGCAGGGCTGCAGGAGGGAGGGCTGGAAGGAGGGAGATTGGGAGGGAGGCTGGGGCCACCTCTGGAGACAGGTGTGTGGGCGAGGGAGGGGAGGCACCGGGGAGAGCCCCAATGTTTGCGGGCACCCAGCTGCTGCTCTCCCGCCTCCCCTCCCTCCCTCTTGTCCTTTATTTGTTTGTTTATAACACCTTTTGCAAAGGGGGGGGCACACTGAGATTCAATCATTCATTCATTCATCAAACATTAGTGTCTACTACGGGGTGGGAGCTAGAAATGCATTTCATCTATTCACCCATTCCATTCATTCAACTCACTTTACAAGTCATTTCTCTGTGTGAGACAGACAGCAAGACGCACTCAGTTAGTTGGCTGCGTATCAGGAGAGATGCGTTTCTTCTGCTTATTCATTTGTCCTTTCCACAAACATTTACCAGCATCTTCCTGATGCCAGTCCCTGTGCTGGGCACTGGGGACAAAGCAATAAACAAAATAAAGCCCCAGCCCTCATGGAACTGACCTTCTGGTGGGGGCGACACACAATGAAGGAAGAATCCACAGTATGATTTCAGGAGTGCTCAGCATTACGGAGAACGGAGAACAACAGAGCAGGAAGGATGGGGAGAGAATGGTGGACGGGATGGAGTGAGCGTGTTGCTCCAGATAGGGTGTCAGGGAGGGCTTCTCAGAGGAGGGACATTTGGCTGAGTCTGGAAGGGTGAGAAGGAGCTGGACACAAAACAGTTCCACACAGAGGAAACAGCATGTGCAAATGTCCAGAGGCTGGAAGGAGCTGAGCTGGCACTTGAAGTTGCAGCACAGGAAGGATTCGGACACATGGAACGGGGGTGTTGGGAGGAGAAGGCACTCTTGGTGGCAGGGCTGCCCAAGGCAAAGGCCTGGAATCAAATCCCCACTTTAGAGAGGGACAAAGTAGATTCCAAGAGGATTCTACCAGGCGTAGTACTTGGTGATGGAGCAATGCCTTGAACCCAAGACCTGGATTCCCCTTGGCATAGGGCACCTTTGGGGACTGGGACAAGGTGCCCTTCCGGATGGATGCAGCCAGTGCTGGGGGCACAGCTGGCAGGACAGAGCGCTGCTGTTGGAGGGTGGGCCGCCGCCCTCACCTCCTCCCCCTCCCTCCCACACCTGGACCTTCATACGCAGCCCCGGTCCTCCCGGCTGTTGGCCAGGTTCCCTGGCTGCCTGCCAGCCCCTCGCCGCTCCGCACGCACGGCCCTGCCAGGGCCGCCGCAGACGCTTGGGCCTCCTCTCTCCCTCCCTGCCTCCCTCTCCTGCTCCAGCTGCTTTTCCTGAGTGGGCGTCAACTACAGGACCCCGCCCTGGCATTCAACGTCTGTCTGGGGAGGCAGCCGTGCAGTCCTGGGGCTGCGTTCAGCTTTCCTGGGACTCCCTGTGAGACCCTGGGCGTGTTGGTGGCCTTCCCTGGGCTGCAGGTCTCAACCCACCGCAAAGAGGTCTTTAATCCAAAGTGGGGTTAAAAACTGAGCCCTGGCCTGGCTCGGTGAATATTGGCTTCGCCCTGTCTACCCTTCAATCTCACCTCCTGTAGTCCGTCTGTCTGCCCATGGCTCTCCGTACACGCATGTGGTTTCTACGAGTGTGTGCACATGTGTCTGCAGTCACATATGACTGAGTGCGCAGGAGTATCTGGTGCACACTCATTCATTCCACAAACATTTGTGAGTTTCCGCTCGGTTGTTCTAGGCACATAAAAAAGAAAATCCCAAGTGGAGTCCTTGCTCTCGCAAGGTGGGGGACACAGACCATAAACACATAACGTGCCAGGTGAGGGTAGGTGCTATGAGAAAAACAAAGCAGGGTAAGGGCACAGGAAGTTCTGGGGGGGTGGGATTAGCTGTCTGTCTATCTGTCTATCTATCAACATCAACACCATCATCATTAGTATTATAAATGATAATTTACACAGGGTGGTCAGGGAAGGCCTCGTCATCAAGATGACATTGATACGGAGATCTGAAGTGAGGAGGAGGGGGCTGTGCACACAGCTGGGAGAAGAGTGTTCCAGGCTGAGGCAACAGCAAGTGCAAGGGCCCTGAGGTCAGTGCATATTGAGTGTGAAGGAGGAATGCCAAGGAGCCCAGAGCTGCTGGAGCGGAGCGAGCGCAGGGGGCAGCAGGGGATGAGGTCAGAGAGGCATGGAGGGGAAGCGGTCAGAACCTGCAGGGTCTGTTTTGGGTTTCTATTGTGAGATGGGACCCCAAAGAGGGTTTCAGCAGAGGAGTGACCTGATCTGATTTATGTTTTAAGAGTTCACTCTGGCTATTGTGTTAAAAGAGAGGGAAGCTAGGGCTGGGAGGGACATGGGAAAGTATTTGGCCAGCAGAGCAGAGACGGTGGCTTGGACGGAGCAGTGGAGGTGCTGGGGGGCGAGGCAGATTTGCAGGGTGTGTTGAGGGGCCAGAAATGGGCAGAAAGAGAGGAAGAGGGGAGCTGGGCACCACTGTGCCTTCAGCCTAAGCCACCGCGGAGTTTCACTCAGCTGAAGATGTTTGTGGGCAGAGCAGATGTGGGGAGAAGACCGAAGATCGGGGACCCACTGTGACATGTCCCAATCAAAGTGCTTGTGGGGCGTGGAGCAGAGAAGCCGCGCAGGCGGCGGGCGCTGTGTGCTGGAGCTGGGGCGATTGCCGGCTGCGGTGTCCATGTGGGAATTTGGGTGGCATTTGAAGTCGAGACTGGTTGAGGTCACCAAGGAGTGAGCGTGGATGGAGAAGAGGTCCAGGGACTAATCTCTGGGGACCACAGCTATGGTGAGACCAGGACGGAGGTGGGGGGCCTGTCGTGGAAGCCGACAGAGGAGAGCACTCAGCTGTTATCGGGGCCTGTCTGTCCCGCGTTGCCCCGGACAGTTCCATGGCTTAGCTATTAATAGTGGCCCCCTCCCCTTTTGCTCCCAGTTTGAAGAATAAAGGAAATGGTTATCCCACTGATGGGCCGAGTCAGATGTGGACCTTGACCTGACCGTTGGTGGCAGTCACTAATGACCTTGATCAGAGCCACCTGCTGGAGTGCTAGGTGCACATGCCCGAGCGGGTTGCAGAGACCCTGGGAGGAGGGGAAGTGGGGATGTGGGTGGATGGGTGGGTGACGGCCCCTCTAGGGCTTTGTGAAGGTTCGTTTGCCCCCTCCCCCCAACCTCGCCCCAGTGAGGCTGCCAGAGAGAGCCCAGCACACCGCGACCCTGCACCCTTCCCCCACCCTCCCCATCTCTCCTGCCCTGGGGCCTGGCCGGACTCACCCACCTTTGCCTGGACCGTGACACAGCCACCACCATTCATCTGCCTGGGCCCCCTGTGGGCCCCGAGCCCCCAA